>OZ024912.1:38146999-38283233 GCA_964017125.1 Flabesymbios commensalis | reverse complement strand
AAAACAGATTGAAACGATTATAGTCGTGATTAGCACTTAAACGGTTAACATTTCTCGTCAGTCTACATGGCATTTCTTTATTTACCCTTTAATCACCCAGTTGTTTAATTGTTATTTTTACCCACTTTGAATTAATTGTAAGTGAGAGAAAATTATTAAAATTTGACAAAATGGTGGTCGGCGATTTTCTGACATCTTGCCACGTTTTATTTTGAACATGTTCAAAAACTGGTATTTTATGTGCTAATGAAATGAAAAAAAAGGAATATAGTAGGAGCGGCGGTTAAAGGGTTAATAAAGTCATTGATTGAAAACTATTATGCTACACCACAGCAAGGGCTTTCTCAGCATTAATTTGGGTTGTTGTACTTGCATATTAGATCAAATCGGGACATTATTATTCACTTTTGCCAGTCTTTGGGATAGGAGTTGCGACAGCAATTTACATGTGGACGTGAATAAAAATGAAAGTAAATAGAGCTGGGTGTTAGGAGCGATAAGTGACTTCAGACATGAGAGTGTGGTGGATAGACTTAACCCTTTAAACGCCGGTGCCGCATATATTCGGAATGTTCTTTTTTATTACCACATTAGGTACCACATTTTAAATATGCTAAAGATAAAATGTGACATCAACCAGCAAGATTTGAAAAGAGTTGATCTCCATTTTGTCAAATCTAAATAATTTTCACACACTTGAAGTTGTGGATCGCGTCAGCGAGACACAACTTCAAGTGGGTGAAAATTCAAATTGAATAATTTGGCGGTTGAAGTGTTAATAATGGCTTATGGTAACCCCTTCCGTTACCCGGCCAGATAACGTGTGGATTACAGCTGTTCCTGTTTTCAATAGACCCCATTACGAGGAAGGCATTTACCTTCCGGTAATTCTAGATTCAGTGGGAGTGTGTTAACTCCTGCACAATCAGCCTGGAAATCCTGCGGGAGATTTAACTGGAGACGTTTGTACAATGCTGATCCAAAGCTACAAACGCAGGCCCAGCATTGGACCAAGGCTGGGTGGATATATACTGCTTCTGGGTGAGACTTAAGACAGGTAGGTGAGCTGTCGCCTTCAAACCATTTGATCCCAACACGCGTGCTAACCCTTCAGGTGGTAAATTTTGCTTGACTACTTCTCATCAATTTGAAGCTGCCCATTCTCGACGTATTCAGCAGCTTAAATGAATGAAATAGCTATTTAGTAATTATAGATATTTTAGAAATATGGACATTTAAAAGTATTTACTAATTTGAATCTTAGATGACCATAGTCACTCAAGGGTAATTAATTTGCGAGCATTTTGATCAAGATTAGGACCAACCAATTTAATCTTTAGTTATTTGGATAGGGAACCTCCCAGCAAACACGAAACATTATTTTGTATAACATTAATACAATATTGGGCGCTCGACGTTGTATAAATGTTATGCAAAAGTTTTGTGTTTGCTGGACTGAGAAATACAAGCGAGCGAAAAGTAATATGTGTACGTCGTCAGATCTTTCCAGCAATCACGAGTCACCGTCTCAATGCCTTCCTTCCTTCCTTCCTTCCTTCCTTCCTTCCTTCCTTCCTTCCTTCCTTCCTTCCTTCCTTCCTTCCTTCCTTCCTTCCTTCCTTCCTTCCTTCCTTCCTTCCTTCCTTCCTTCCTTCCTTCCTTCCTTCCCTTCCTTCCTTCCTTCCTTCCTTCCTTCCTTCCTTCCTTCCTTCCTTCCTTCCTTCCTTCCTTCCTTCCTTCCTTCCTTCCTTCCTTCCTTCCTTCCTTCCTTCCTTCCTTCCTTCCTTCCTTCCTTCCTTCCTTCCTTCCTTCCTTCCTTCCTTCCTTCCTTCCTTCCTTCCTTCCTTCCTTCCTTCCTTCCTTCCTTCCTTCCTTCCTTCCTTCCTTCCTTCCTCCCTCCCTTCCTTCCTTCCTTCCTTCCTTCCTTCCTTCCTTCCTTCCTTCCTTCCTTCCTTCCTTCCTTCCTTCCTTCCTTCCTTCCTTCCTTCCTTCCTTCCTTCCTTCCTTCCTTCCTTCCTTCCTTCCTTCCTTCCTTCCTTCCTCCCTCCCTCCCTCCCTCCCTCCCTCCCTCCCTTCCCTCCCTCCCTCCCTCCCTCCCTCCCTCCCTCCCTCCCTCCCTCCCTCCCTCCCTTCCTTCCTTCCTTCCTTCCTTCCTTCCTTCCTTCCTTCCTTCCTTCCTTCCTTCCTTCCTTCCTTCCTTCCTTCCTTTCTTCCTTCCTTCGTTCGTTCGTTCGTTCGTTCGTTCGCTCGCTCATTTATTTATTTATTTATTTATTTATTTATCTATTTATTTATTTATTTATTTATTTATTTATTTATTTATTTATTTATTTATTTATTTATTTATTTATTATTTATTTATTTATTTATTTATTTATTTATTTATTTATTTATTTATTTATTTATTTATTTATTTATTTATTTATTTATTTATTTATTTATTTATTTATTTATTTATTTATTTATTTATTTATTTATTTATTTATTTATTTATTTATTTATTTATTTATTTATTTATTTATTTATTTATTTATTTATTTATTTATTTATTTTTTTATTTATTTATTTATTTATTTATTTATTTATTTATTTATTTATTTATTTATTTATTTATTTATTTATTTATTTATTTATTTATTTATTTATTTATTTATTTATTTATTTATTTCATTCATTCATTCATTCATTCATTCATTCATTCATTCATTCATTCATTTATTCATTCATTCATTTATTCATTCTTTGGACTTCAGCTAGTCATTTCTCATTTTCGACCAATCCGAAGCCAACTATATCGTAACTAGTATGAGAATACGCGCCCAGGGCTCTCGCCCCTAATCCAATGTAACATGATAATGCATCAGCAGTAATATTAAATTAAGAACACAGACATCTCGCGGGTAATGATCCTTGCAGGACAGAGGGGTTAGGCCGGGATACAAACGTGTCAGGATCACCGGGAGAATCATGTCCCGCGTCAGTGATCCATGTTCCAGTCTGCCACCTTCAAATGACAGAAGATGCAATTCTTCATGGATCACAAAATACAGCACAATCCCAATGCTGTAACATTGCTTGGCCAACGTCGCAGACGTTGACCCAGCAATAAACCAGCCTAGGTTAACCCTTTACCGCCCGTCGTGATTATGTTCGGGTTTTTCATTTTTTATTAGCACATTCGGCTTTCAAACATGTTAAAGATAAAATGTGACATCAATCAACAAAATTGCTGACCTCCAGCTTGTCAAATCTGATAATTTTCACTCATTTGAAGTTGTGGATCGCGTCAGCGAGACACAACTTAAAATCGGTGAAAATTGAGTAATTTGGCGGTTAAAGGGTAAACGTTCCGTTTGGGTCTCAGTCTTTCCAGTTGTACGCTGGACAAGCAAAGGACCAGTTATTTAAAGAAGAATTGGAGACAAGCTCGATTTGAGTTCATATTGGTCCCCGTTAGTTTTAACTCATTTGATTATATGAGTGTTGTATCAGTGCATGTTCTCATTCCACATCATATTTCAAATAATCACGACTTACTTGTATATATTAGGAAATTCACGATCATGCTGTACAATGCACACATGTCAAAAGTACTGCATTATTTTATACTGGGGTTGAATTGTTCAAGTACCAGCAAAGATGATTTAGAGTGTAGAATTAGTCTAATAATAATGTTTCTGGTAAAGTTGTATCAGGAATAATGTTTGCACCTTTATTTAAAAAATATGTTTTTTGCAAGTAAATCAAAAAGTGAAATTCAATTTTGGATGAGTGCACACTTATGTATTTTGTCATAATATAATATATACCTGCAGTCCGGTGAAACTAACTTTATATCAATCACATAAGAAAATATATCTTAACATAATAAATCTTAAATTTTGCGATGGCAATAAGAGCAAGTTGACCCTTCTCCTGCTTCTCCTGAGTTACAGTATTTAAATGTTCATCCACTTAATTTAAAGCTATGTCAAAATTTATTTCTTAAATTTGAGACTAACCATCTGCAAATCTTGATTTTTTAAACACACATTTCATTTTTAATAACTGTTCTAAATTTAGTGATATTTTAATCATTATTATTAAAACACATTAAAACCGACTATAATAGTCGTGATTAGCAGAGAAAGGGTTAACCCCATATCCTGATAAAATAACTTATTCAAATTTTCACTCACTTTAAGTTGTGTCTCGCTACCGCGACCCACAACTTAAAGTGAGTGAAAATAACTCATATGTGTTTAATTCGAGAAGAAACATTTGCAAATCTTGTTGTTTAAGCACTCATTTCAATGCCAATATCAGGGACTTCTTCTAATAAAACCGAATAAAAACGGTAATAGTCCATAGATTTATATATTAATTCCTTATTGGGTCATTTGATGCCACTTATTATTATATATTCACGGAATCGCGAAACGTCGAGCTGTAATTCGCTGTTATCATGTCATCCTACGCTAAGGGATAACCCAACTCTTTCAAAGTTTTGGAAATTTAAAAGTTATGTGGTACATCAATTGCATCTCCCTCCACAGAGTAGCTTGCCTTGCGGAGGAAGATGATTAATGGTAAAATATGGTAAATAATACTGTACTAGCCCCACCTGGTGAATCACATACGCAGCATGATCATGTGAATTTGTAACTTCATCTCCACCTGGTGAATATCATTCATTACTGCAAAAATGTGAATTACTATAGTCAGATTCACAATTATATTCATCAACCAGGATTATTGAATTTCGCGGATTTCCAATCATTTCGTGACTACCCTGAAAGTTTTGATAAGTATCTTAGAAGTTAGCCCATTTGACATGTAATACAATTCTGAGACGAAGCTAATGGGCTTATGGAGGGGAACATTTTTATTTATTTACTAAATGTCAAATAGTCTAACTTCTAAAATACTTATCAAAACTTTCAGGGTAGTCACGACATGAATGGACAATAATGTGTGTAAAATTTAATGAAATTTTGTTGAGATTTGACTCAAAAATCGGTGAAAATAATCCACCACGGTTAATGTGAATCCAACTATATAGGTGGCGGAGGTTTGGCGTCCATATTTAGAAATAAGCTGCACAACCTATTTTATCCCCGCTCGTATATTTTTGTAAAATAAGAAATTATTCAAATTTTACAATTACAGTCCCTACGATGTGCAAGCGATTTTTTAGGGTTTTATTGGTATTCAAAATGGCCGCCACTGATCAAATTCATAATTTTTGTGAACGCAAAATCTAAAAAATGTGCATGTGTGAAAAAATCAGTAATTGTATTTTGTAAAGACATTAATTTATCTGCTTCTGACCACTTGTTTTATGAAAATCAATTTTCACCCATACCAGAGGCGGTGTGTTATATCCCAGCAGATACAAAACATTTGTACAACATTTGTACAATGTGGGACCAACGTCGGCTGACGTTGTGCAAAAGTTATGAAATTGTTTTGTGTTGTTGGGTTGGGACTGCCTTCAGAAGCACAGATAGTGATTTAAAAAGTAGACACAATCAACGTGGCGGATAAAGGTAAGATCATAGTCGTATATAATTTACTGAAGGACATATAGAACTCTCTTTTCTGTTGACTCTTTGCGATAAACATATTAGCAAAGACCATTTACAATAAATTATTCCAATACAATTTTAATAAACTCATTTACCTCATGTGATGTGTATAAGCACATATTCATCCTAGTACAAAATATTTTTAAAACAAAGGTAAAAACAAAACGTTAGTGTACTTTGTTGGCCACGTAGAACAGTTTCCACGTAATATATATAATGATGTAGTCCTAGCAATACAAACACGAGACATTGACCCAATGTTGCTGTAGTGCTGGTCCACCGCTTGTGACGCTGGACCAGCATTACATCAACTTTGGGTCAATGTCCCGTGTTTGCCGTAGTAGTCTTGCCAATTATTGTGCTATTCAAGGAAGATCATCTTCCTTTGTGGAAGTGAAGCTTATAAGTGGCATTCTATGTGCCTCTTTAAACCCCAGGATATAATAATTTATCAAACAGTTATCATTGTTCCTCTTATGCATTTGTCATGAATAATACATAAAATGTGACATATTTGTCACATGATATGAAAATAAATTATCGTATTTCATGCGGGTGATCTCTATTTAAATGTTATTACCAAATTGCAGCACTACTTATAAACAGATAAATAAAGAAACGTTTCTGCAACATTTTTTGATACGATTTGGGAAAGATGTGATATACAATTCTTATGTTTGATCAAAAAATATTAGAATAAAATAATACATAATTATAATAATTTGAATGAGAGGTGCTTAAAGCATGAACAAAATTAAAAAAAATACTGTCGTAGGCCTATAGGGGTCATTTTCCCCACGTTGTTGTGACGTTGAATAAACGTCATTGACGTTGATTCCACGTCGCAACAACGACGTTTGTCAGGTGGGTTGGTTTATTCTTGGTCCATCGTCTACAACGGTGGCCCAACATTAAACCTACACTGCTCCACGTATCGTGTTTACAGTTTCCTGATTTCGCTGGCCATTGTCCTCCTACTGTTAAATGTACACGTGACGTGTGGGGTCATCATACGTGGCACCCGTCCCGCCCTACGCGGGCATACGGACGCGGTGTGTACACAGATGCTCCACACAATTAGGCCGGCAGGCGGGAGGATTAGTTTTGTGTACAGTGAGTGTAAGGAGTCGCCTGAATGACCATGAGAGCATCTGACGATGACATAAATACGGGAGGTTATGTACGCCCACCTTCACCTGTACAACCCCCAGTGACAAGACAGCGCCTGAGAGCAAGCAAGAAGACGCACAGTCCAGAAAAACAGCAGCAAGACAAGATGGGACGCTCTCCTCCTAGAAGTCCGGGAAGGAAAACTGGCAGATACAACAAGATGGAGAGCCCCTCAGTGAGGCAGACACACCCACACACATGGGCCTGTGGTCGACTGATGGCTATATTATTAGCCTGTATCCTGTACGGAGCAATGCTCGTCTTTACCAGCATGGCAAATGGCTTCCCAAAAAATAGTAAGTGAATTAATCCGCAAATTATTAAATTACTGGTTAGTTAGCCATACTCATTGTGGTAACTCCTGTTTTCATTCTGTTAATTGGATGCCCATTGAACCAATGTTGGTTTAATGTTGATCCAGCGTCAAGGAGACGTTGTGCTGATAATTAAATAACACCAACATTGGTTCAACGGCTCTTTGTTTGCTAGGTTACTTTACATAGATGCGCGTTATATTTTTTTGATTATAAAAACACGTGTAGATATGTATTGCAGTTACAGTGGTCAAGATCTATGCTATTTACTTGTCAATTCAATGTGTTGCTCTCATTATTATGCCATTATCAGTGAGGCCTACCTGCCTACTGGTGTATGATTTTGACAGTTAACTGGTTAACATGTTGGCATATTAAAGCGAGCGCAAATGATATGGGTCGGTTGTTGTAGTATCCTTGCTTGGCCTATGGACCACCCACAGGTTGTGAGCGGTCATTATGTATACATTATCTGATTATCTGATTATGCCGTTTGCTTTTTATACCATTTATAACTCGTATTACACTATCGATAGCGCTCTAACTGTGAGGTAGCGGGGGGGGGGGGGCTATGAGTTTGTGTGAAAAAATGTTTTGGAAATCACAACAACAAAATTGTGTTTTAGCCATATAAAAAAATGTTCACCGGTTTGTCTGAAAATTAGAATTGTTCTAAAGTGTTTCGCAAATGAAACTGGCTTATAATAAAAAAATACATTAAAAACGTTTGTTCGGTGATATGTAAAATATAAAAAAAAATGAAAAAGTTTGCTCTGGGGGCTAAAAGTCAAATTTATCATGTTTATTCTGTGACCAAAAAGATGCCGGGGCAATCTTAAAACCCTCAAGAAATTATTCCTTTTCACCCCTTATTTCTTTTCACCCCTTACCCGCTTTATCTGTCCCATTCCAAAATTCCCGATGCCCATAATTAAAGGGACGGCTCATCATGCTTATGTTGACAGTCAATTTACATAAAAGACACCACCATTAATTAGTGTCTGGAAATGACTGCTTGGGAGTGGGGTTAGCCTGCAGAACTGATTGTCTGCCCAACGCTGGGCCGACGGCATCAACATGTGGCCAAATGCTGTTCTTACATTCAGCCATCCTTGAGTGTACAAGTAGTTTGTTTGGGTCATCTCTGAATTCTTAGAAATGTTTATAAATAATGTTTTTCAAAATCTAATTTTTTTCACAAAATGAGATCATTATCTGCGGGGTACACTGCTTCATACAAAACAAAATACTGTACCCAAATTGGTGTTATTCCAATCCACGGAGTCCCTTTGACAATCAAATTATTTTTTTAATTATAACTTCTAAATGAATAGCCAGTTAGTCTCCTTTAAACTTAAATAGACTTGTGGCATCACTCCTACATATTATCGTACATATACAATGGTAGTAAAAACATCATAGTAAACATGGCAAAGATCTAATTTTTGTTTCGACTCACAGCAGCGAGTGGTCATTTTGAAGCTACATGATTGCTTCGGTGATATCATGATCATGTTGATATGTGGTTTTCAAAAAATATTTTATTGACAAGATGAAATGCTCCTGTGATGTTACAGAATCGTCAACATGGTCAATCAACTCAATTATATTCTTATGTTGCTTGTGAATTGTTTGTCGACCTATCTATTATTAATTTATTCATTTATTTTCAGGTGTATTCAAAAATTTGACCGAAAATATATCCAGAGGTTATGACGTGGAGATCTTTCCTGCAGTGTGGACCTTCGCCGCTTGGGGAGTGGTGTTCAACTGGCAGTTGTTATGGTTGGGTTACGGTATAAGCACCATATGGAGAAGGAGTCGTATGGGTCCGCTCTACCAGGTGCCAGGTCATATGTCACCTTGGACCTACCTGCTCTTTACCATCACCTGTATCTCTGTCATTGCTTGGTTGCTCTTGTGGGATCGTAAGCTACCAGAATACGCCATGATCACGAGTGTCACCATGCCTGTATCTCTCTACCTGGCTCTCTACTCTGCTTACGGTGCACTAGATCGATATGAAGCCCAACTAGAAAAAAAAGGAAAACGTGTTGACATCAAGCTTACCCGTGCCTTTGTTCTGAATGGTCTGGCTTGCTTTGCTGCCTGGGTTTCTGTTGCCGCCCAGGTAAACCTGGCTGTGGTACTGACCTATACCTTAGGATGGCCACAGCACATCGCCTGTACCACCGCCCTGTGTGTCCTCATAGGCCTCCTCATCATTTGGCTGCCCATAGATCTCCAAAGTGAATCGTCAAAATACGTATTCGCTCCCTATCCCATCTTCATTGTGTCCACCATTGGAATCCTTGCCAAAAACTGGGACCCAGAGAGCAGTAATTCTATTCTAACCGCCTTCATACTAGTCATCTCTATCATTGTAACTCTGCTAAAAATACGACAAATGTGCAAATAAATAATTCAAGCAGGTCTCCTAGTGTTGTTACGAATGTACATGATAAATAATGCGCCCGTTTTCACCTTCTCTATCAAGTATCTTCCACTAGACAAAGCTAGATAAACAAATTTATAGTCATAAGCTATTTATTTTGATACAGTTTTCCATCAATTGCAATAAAAACAATTTTGTATTTAAATGTGTTGTTGGTTGGTTTTTAATCCTGAGACGAACAAAACTGAGACTGGGTAAATGTCACATTAACCATGGTAACCCTTACAACGCCGGAATATTTGCGTATAAACCAATGAAGAAGTGTTTTTTTCGATTTAAAATAGTCGCAAACGTTTTGCCGCTTCATTTAAATACCTATGTTATGGGAACACGACCATTATACATATTTCAATTATTTCAGTGAGGCTATCTTTTTAGACGTCAGATTCGGGCGTCTAAAGACTGTTCCCGCGCTTAACTTAAATAACGCAAGAATCGGGTTCTCTGCAATGTAGAGTGAGATGACCGTTTTCCAAGTTCAGCTTGTTTGGCAATTGGCCTCGAACTCCTCCATATCAGGTTTATTTGTTCAGTTTTTAGTGTTGAACCAGTTACTTTAGCACGTAAGACTTGTCATTTTCTCAAATATCTTAAGTCATCTTTTTTGCACAGCAAATATTATGAACCAGTAATAGATGCATGAAATGGGGTGAATATATTTAGCGCACAAGAATACGAGATTACAATATTTTACTTGTACAGTTACAATGTAAATGAATAATTACGTTATTATTATCACATAGTGAAACAAAATAAAATGTAACGCAGCAGTTATGGTGTACTGTAATCTGGATGAAATCGTACTTATTCTTATCTATATGCTATTCCTACACATTGCAGACGTATTTATTGCTCTAATACATGTTCTAACACAAATATAATTTAAGTCCAAGGTGCCAGCATGCAGATCACCCAGCTCCGTTGACCAAGCATTCTGTAATAAACCAGTATTATTGTCAGCAAGTCGACATTTATTTATCTTGGGTGTTTTTTATTAGTAATACACTAGCCACACACATTTGTTTTAAATTTCAAAATCGTACTCTGTCGCGCCACTTTTTAACATGAGAAATAAATACAATTAATCGCAATGGCGCACTTGTAATATTTAATTTTTTTTTAAGCCAAAATGCAGTATCTGCTGACTTGTAAAGTAAGCAGATACTGCCTTTTGGATTTGCAGGACAGTACAGTACTCTTCCATATAGTTATATTATTGTAAAATATATTCTTGCAGTATTGTCGTCATAGTACAGCTTTTATACAAAATCAATACAAAAATAGAAAATTTGAAAAAATATACCACACTCCGCAAGGTCGGCTTACATTATGTAATTAACTTAGATGAGGGCATATTCGATTGAATCGCAATACTCACTGCCGAGTCTGCTCGATGGTCATCAAACGTACTCAATTGTCCAGTGTTGGTTGTCTCCGCCCTTGTATTCGTACATGCACAGCTTGGCACCGTTCTCGTCGTTATTTTTCTTTATGTCCAGCACTTTATCAGGATCACTGCGGGAGACGATCTTGTTTCCCTCTATGTCCCATTCCTGCTCGTAGTTGCCGCTGTCACCTTCCTCCATACGCACACTGTTACCTTCTGCAAATGAAATGAAATGAATCGGGCTTTAGGCCACCTTTGTGCACATATAGGCTAAACTGGGCCAGGAGAACCTCCTGAGGATGGTGAGATGATAGAGATGACACTGTCCTCCAGACACAGGATTCGAAATTCGAGCCCTGGCGGTCTGAGGCCGAGCACGCTACCTCTCGGTCACGGAGGCTCCCCACAATACTAACTTTCACACGTGGATGGGGAAGAAACAATTTCGTTTCTTTCAAACCGCCGAGACCGGGAACCGAACCCCGGTCTCTGGCGTGAAAGGCAGCGGTGCTAACCACTACCCTAGGGCCCCCGCCCTTTACCTTCTGCAGAACAATCGGGAACAAAAAATAGAACAGCAAGCAAACACAAGACATTAACCCAATGTTGGGGCAATGTTGGGACAGCGTCTACGACGCTGGCCCAACATTGCCCTAACATTGGGTCAATGTCTCGTGTTTGCTGAGCAGCGATCTGCAAAGCTACAAAAGTAGGTATGTGCTTACTTAAAACGGTGATCATTAATGTGGGTGGGGGTAAAAAACGATCGAAATTCAGTCGAGCCTAGTCTGAGGAACGACAAGATTGTTATATGTGTGAGGGCGTGTGGATCGAACGTAGAACTACTAGTACTGGCGTGCAAAGACAAAAGGAAGTATCTGCTGACTGACTTTTGGCTTGGCACGGCAGACTGTATTTGTATATCACTACAATGAACATCTTAATGACCCAATAAAATATCATGTGTTTGCATAATTGGGTTTTTACGTAGCATTCTGTCCTCTGGCACTTGTAATAAACAGAAATACGTGGCTGGAAGCATGTATGCCTACATGTATATAAATGGATGTTTTTTTTAAATAACATGTTATTGACATTCTCGTCATTCTTATTGTCCGGAAACAAATCAGTCAATTATTTCTGAATGCGACCAGTTGTTTTTATTTGAACCAAATTACTCTTTACATTTATCTAGATCAACGGAAATTATAACAGCGAGAAATAGAAAAACAGCAACTAAATGTTGTTCACCGGGATAAACCAAAATATTGTAGGGAACCTCCGTGACCGAGAGGTAGCGAGCTCGGCTTCAGACCGCCAGGGTCCGAATTTCGAGTCCTGTGTATGTAGGGCAGTGTCATCTCACTATCCTCAGGAGTCTCTTGGCCTAGTTTAGCCCATTATGTGCACATGGCCTACAACCCCATTCATTTCATTTTCTTTACAGATAAACCAAAATTTGTCAGTTGTTCACCAGTTAGCTTCACAGACAAATGTTCGGAGGTGGAGAGCCACCTGGTGAACATCACTGCAGTGTAAAGTAAGCAAATACTGCGTTTCAGCTTTGTACGGCACATCACTTGCTTGTGTCGGCTGGCGCTGAACATTCATTCATCGATCTCGTTTCTGATTCATTGATTCTCTCCAGATGGTGTAGTTCACCTGTATTGGCCCAGCATTTGGTCAACTGCTGCAGTAGTTAGTCCATTCTTGGGTCTGCTACTGGCGGACCCCAGTAGGGTGTGGTCTGAGCCTCTCTGCGAGGTTCTAGTATCTGAGTATGGAAGCAGTCTGTAAATATTTTTTGCAAATTGTAGAATTTTTCTTCCTTCAGCACCTCGTCTTGTAGCGTCTTGTTCGACTTGTGTCAATTTATTGTAATGTTGTGAAGTTCTGTCATGTCAGAAGAAGAAGTATATGACTGTGTGCAATGTTGAATGAAAGGATTTGCAGTATTTTTTTGTTAGTTATTTCTTTGAAAACCCTGTTTTTTTGGTCCCCCGCCCACACAGTAGGGCGGGGGATATTGTCGTCAGCCTCTCTGGCCGTGTGTCTGTGCGGCCGTGTTTTCGTTTATAGATGATATCTCGACAACCGTTAGCCAGATTGGTTTGACATTGCATATACCAAACGTTTGCTGGATTGTCCTCATATATTGTACACACACATCCCTTAGGGGGTGTAGATGTGACTTGTTTCCGTACGATGTTTCGTAAACAACACCCGCATTGTTTTCCTATTGCACACAGAGATGTCTTATGGTGTGTAGATGTGCCTTGTACGGGGCTATGACACTTGACCAAAGTTTTAGCCTTCTCTTTGAGGCCATTATTGACTTTAATTAATGACGGGGGATATCGTTAGCGTCAGCGCTCTTGTTACATATGAATGCCAAGTAGTCGAGAGTCCAGATAATGGTGAACACTTTCCCGAGATTGATGATGAAGAATTTAGTGTTATAGAAAGCTATGAAAAAATTCGTTGGAATAACTGAATTTTGCGTTTTAATAGTGGCCATAATTTTCCTAAACAATTACAATTACACGAAACAATTAAGGGCATGTCATATTAATTTGTATCTGCTTTATATCATATACAGCTATTATATAAATGTTATACTAAATTAGGCAAAATTAATTTCAAGTGTTTTAATATAATGCGATAAACGTTTAGAAATAGGCCTACGGCTGTAGCAGTGGACACATTATGTTGACAATCTTTTTCTTATTTATTTTTATTATTATTTTTATCAACATTTCCATTGTTGTCAAATGTTGCTTCCTCAGATACTTAATGTAAAAACCATATCATCCTTTATTAATCAAAGATATCGTTTTGACATTGTCGGCCATCTTGATTTTATAGTGAATTAATAAGTGGCATATTGTCAGAGTTGGATTACTCCAGGTCGAATTACCACCCCCCCTCCAATAAGAAAAAAATAATAATACACCTATACACGTATAAAGCTGGTATATTTTTCTCAAGAAGCCGGAAGCGATCATTTCAGATTAACGGCTCTAGAAAAAAGGGCATTTGTCGTGAGACACTAGATGTAATTTTATTTGAACTATCAATCGGCAAAACATTCAAGTCCGAAAGTGGTCATTCAACTAATTATACACTATATTTTTTTATAAATATGAAAATAAAGTTTTTTTTGTTATTTTTGGTAAAACAATCCAACACATGTTAATGTTGAGTATTGATTTTATTGATGGCAAATTGTTCGCAAATAATATCCAGAGATAACATCACACAACATATTTACATATGTCTATATAATATTTACTACTATCGCATAGTATACTACTGAGTCTTTACTGAGTAAACTATTGAGTATATTTACCAATGAAACATTACACATGGCACGAGCTATTTATATTTGTAAGGTGAATTATTTCATGGTTTCAATGACGTCTTAAACTCTTAAAGCGCTAAATTAAATAATTTATCTTTTCACTCACTTGAAGCTGTGTCTTGCTACCGCGATCCACAACTTAAAGTGGATGAAAATTACTTTTTTGTTTTAATTTGAGACCAAACTTTTGAAATCGTGATGTTTAAACACACATAATGACATTTCGTTCCTAATAAGAGTGATTTGATAGGATAATAAAATGGGTTAAAACGACCGTAGTCGTGTTAGCCGTGAAAGGGTTCAGATGTATATTTATAACGTGAGTGGCAGATTCATAGATGACGGTTTTGGTCACTGGACATTGTCAACTGTTTTTCGTCAGTCTGAAAAAAATAGAACACAATAAAATAAGATAAATGAAGTATTGCCGACGTTGTATAAATATTATGCAAATGTTTTTGTTTCTGATATAGTGAAAGAAAGGGGTGAAAAATGTGGTGATATCAATCACTAGCGTCTAATATGATAATAATAACGGTCAACCGAGGTATTCAAATATTCAATGTTTAATTAGAAACATGGTCGATTTACGAAAATGCCAAAATATATTCGCAGCGATCATGAAAATATGATATATCACTACTATGAACAAGAGCTAGAGATTCATATTTATATATATTTGTCTTCTATCTCAAAATAAAATGTTTCAAAATTTTATATCAATGGATGTAATTATATTGTAAAACCTGGTATTAAGTGTAGTTATCATGTGTACATTCAATAAAACAAAATGTTTATCTATATAGATAGTGTTGTAGATTTAATTCACAGCATTTATTACATTAGCTCGTAGTGAAAGTAATATAATAAGATAAGATGAATCCTAGCTGATATAATATAGGTGGTTACTCAGCAAGCATAAAACATTTGTATAACATTTGTACAACGTCGGCCCAACGTCTTTGACGTTGGTTCAACATTGTACAAATGTTATACAAATGTTTTATGCTTGCTGGGTGATGAGGTTGCGCTGTCCCACAACGCATTTGATGTTGACTCACTAATCGAGCCTCGGATGGGTTCGAGCTCACCTTCTAGTTAAGCGGACACCAGCGTCCACCTCTGATTATCACCCTCCTTGTCATGATGACGGCACAGCTTGGCGCCGTTGTCATCATTAGCACGTTTGATGTCCAGTAGATCCTTGTTCCCCTTATTGATGATCCTCTTTCCGCGCACTTTCCACATCATATCACGGTTACCACTTTCAAAAGGCTGCATTCGGATTGATTTGCCGTCTGAAATATTTAGTTACTTCGTCGCAATTCTGCTGTTATGATTGACTAGTTGACAACACTCAGAAGAATAAAGAAGGAACAAAGGTAGACTAGAAGTAAAATACAGAACGCAAACAAAGTCAGTCGAACAATCCAAGCAGAGAAAGTAGATATATAGAGCCTACTCAGAAAATTGTGTTAAGCCCAGCAGTAGCATGACATTGGTGCAAGACTGGTTCACTCGTTGGTTCATATTTCCAACGTAGAGCAAACATAGATTATAAATTAGCGAAACTCTAAGTCATCTATGTGTATCAAGATGTATAAGAAACGTGAAAAAACATCATCAAACAAACGACATTGTTAATAAAAATAAAGATAAATGCTTCAAAGCAGATGGAAACAACACGTGAATGTTTCATTTCAGTAAAGTAGAAGCAGCCAACATTGTGTTAATACATAGAAGAAAAGAAAACCGCTCGAATGCCGGATTATGTATAGAATTATACCGAAGAAATACTAGTGGTATATGTAGTTATCTTGTGAATGTGTCTCAACAAAAAAACTGTGAAACTAAATACCGGTACGTTATTTTCTCGAAGTACATTTTTGTGGTCATTTGACGTTTTCTTTTGACTTTGACACCCGGTACGTTTCATCATGTTCAATTCAGATCCTGCACTTACTGATAGTACATGTAGTGATTTAGGGCAGTAGGGTAAACGACGTATCGGTACATAAGATCTATGAGTCCACATTACCTTTTCACATAAGCAGATCAGGTGTTACCCCACGACCGATGCACGCCCACACAAAGACGGATTGGGTGATGTTCTTCTGGGTTTGAGACAAACACTCTGAGAAGAACCTTTTATCATGTGTCCCCCAAACTCTAACATGCACATCGTTGTAATACAGATTGAATCTGTTCCTTTATCTTAGAAAACCAACATCGCCCACTGATCATCGGGGGTTACATGTTTTTTGTGAGGATAGTTTACCTAATGATGCTTTAGTATAGTATGGGGAGCTTGTTTTTTTTCTTTTCACAGATCGCAATATCGAATAAACGATAATTTTTGACCTATTCTTCGACATAGATTTGTCCATTATGGCACCATTGATCACATTATTTTAATGTTTGTACTATCAAGACGGCATGTAGAATACTTTCAGTAGTATTCTGCACACATTGCGGTTTTTTGTTGTGAGACTATATACACTGTATATAAAATGCATTGCTGCACATGGAAATAACTGCTGTCTGTTTTATGACAACTACTGGCAATACAACAATAGATTACCATAGTGTGGCCAAGAACTACAGAAAAATACATACAACAGTGTCATGTAGTGGGAAATTATTCATTATTATACTTAATAGACAGCAGACTTTTTAAAAATGAAATATGTAATGATTAAGCTCGATACCAAGCTGGATTTATCGACAATACTCGAAGTACAGACAATATATTTATATCGAGTGATATTACTGAAAAGGGAGTATTTCTAAGCCGCTATATACGCCTTGTTGATTTCACAAAAGCATTTGGCTACATTGAACCAGGCTAAATCCAAGCTTTTCTCCAAACAATCGATTATCTCTACACTGCTGTATATTAAATGTATACATCAGTAAAACAGTGTTAAATAAATAGACACTTTATAATAACATAGATAATAAACAAGATACCAAGTGAGATCAGATGATTTCGAAATAGAGAGATGACGGTCTTAAGTAAATCAAAGGGGGCAATGAATAATTACCTCGATTTTTATGATGAGGGTGTTGGGATAGTGGACGTTGATCAAAATTGAAATTTACTGAGAATAGGGGCATATAAAACTATTATTTAGAGGGGGGGAGTTCATTTGAGAAACTTAACTATTATTGCTGACAGCCAGTTGAGCTGTCAATCGGTCTCCTAACGTCTTCAGCTAGTGGAAGGGAGTGAGAGCGATCTCTCTCCTTGGGGAAGGCACGGTACAATTAAGTTATAAAACTCTAATAAATCTGCAGATGTACTTAAGATGTGAAATGAATGAAATTGACAGATATTTTCGAAGTCCGAAGTCTGGACTATGGCTAATCTTATCTTATGTTATCTTATTATTAGGCTTTCTAAGGCCGGTTAGGAACTTTTCCGTCGCCTTTGTTAACAGACGTGGTGGGGACTTATGGAGGATTTCAGAGTTACTAAGTCAACTGATTTTCTAATGGTATGAACTAAACAATATAGTGAAGTAAAATAAGCTGTATTGTTTTTGTGCGAGGGCCTGTAGATAATAAATCACTAGGTAATTAAATAAACTGTAATGATATTGTGTTAATGCCATGTCCTGCGTAAATGGCACACATAATTATTATCCGTGATTTTTATTGTTGTTACGTCACTAAGTCTGCAACACTCGATCGATAATATCAAGGAATTTCCGGGCACCTAGCGACTGTGCTTGCATGGTCACATGGCTCGGTGTTATCTGTTTTGTAGACTTCCACATTTATTACATTTACCTGCGATTATGTTTGATTTTCAAAATACTATATAATCCTTAACGTCGTTTTACTACATCACTTTACATACTCCAGTAACATAATTATGCATTTATATATCATTAAGTTTCTTCGCTTTTCAGAGTGTCTTTTTTCCTGTCATATATGATTTGTGAATCATACATAGTAGCAAGAATGTATAAATTATATATTCTTGATAGTAGCTATTTTATCTCTGGTTTAGGTGCGGGAAACAAAATGATAGACCCCCTAAGTTCATATACATTTTGGCATTGCCTTCTAATTTGTTCAAGTGGTAATCAATTATCTGTTATTTTATCGCAATATCCAGTGTTTTACTATGGCAATGCCTTTTAATCTGATTTTAATTCTGTATGTGATAATATGTAAATTGTAGTGTGATTTTAGGACATTAACCATCTTATATCATTTTTATGACAAATAAGTCTGTTATGACTTTTTTATGGCAATAAAGTATCTCTTTGTCTGTCTGTCTTATCGAATGACTTCAAAGGATCTTTAGAGTGCACAGTATACCTGCATTTGATAACTGGAAATAAATTGTCTACGATTAGGTATGGAGGCACTACCTATTATGTATATCTGCATGGTCTTTAAAATGTCCCCGTGTACCCAAGTAATTATTATAGTAAAATAGTGTTTTTTGTATGTCCCAAATGAGAGTGACATAATACAAACAAAAAAAACATTTAAAATTATTATTCTATATGTTTTAAGAAAAATTAAATGTTTTTCGCACGTTTTTGGTCATCAATAGAAATTAGTGTTTGTTTATAATATACATGTGTTTAAATAATATTCATAAAAAACACCAGTGCCTCAGGGGTTTTACTCAGGTTTTTACACTTTTTTCTAGAGTGTCTTTGTAGCCTGATATGTGGATAGTGATTGTATCTCTCGTGTTTGGAGCATAAACAAATATTTACATATCATGGCAATGCTGTTTAACAAACCTGTAGTTATCATGTATCGTCCCATTGGAACTGAAAGGGTGTATATTTCTCTTTGTACAGTGGCAGATACACCCTTTTATATCTGAAGAGGCGGTATATTGCCAAAACAACTTATGTTTTTACAAACCTTTTTGTAAGAATGCGGCTTAAGTTAACTTTATGGCACACTTATTATTGTACATAAAACATCAGTCTGTTTATCTGTCTGTTTGTCTGTGAATTTCTTTCAACGCGCTAACTTTAGTTTGTAAAAAATCACTTTTATCTATTCTAAGCCTGAACATTAATGACACTTTCTTGACCATACCCATCTAATTGTGTTTTTGCCTTCGGTGCAAAGAAGTAAGCAGATTTCACAATAAATAATTCACCACATGCTAGTTGGAAATGTTAGTATGAGAGTAAACAGTAAGAAATAAACATTATTTTCGTTAGTATCTCATTAAAAGAATAGCAATAAATTGTTTAGTTGTGCTAGTTTAAAATGTTAGTATAAGAGCGAGCAGAAAAGTACATGATTTTAGTATTGTATTAGACCATTAAACAACATATGAAAAGATGGCAATAAAATCGACATTTAAAATATATAATTGTAAATTTGGAAACAATAAGGAAGTATACCAATAAAAAAAAATTGCGACACACTTCTAAACAGTGTTGAAATAATTATGTATCTTAAATTCTTGTTGTCAATCGTATATATATATTACTTTCAAATGTATATTTTTCAACTGTGAATAATAACGTTAAAATGGTTGTACAGTTATCACCAGTTAAAATCAAAAGCAAATTATCAACACAAACACAATAAATAGACTGCGTTTGAATTAAATAAAATCATTCCCCAGAATAATTATTTGCATTATAGGCCTACTGCCGTGCAAAGACGACATGCAGCGATTTTGTATTTTTTTGGGTAATCAGGTGCTGCCTTCTGGCTTTTCATGGCAGTATTGCTGATTAGTCCTTCTAACGTCGTTCGAACGTTACAGTGACGTCCCCGTGGGGGCGTCGCTGTAACGTTCGGACGACGTCATAGGTTTGCCACACCATGTGGATACCTACTTGATGCGTCCAGACAGAAGTCGTTGAGTTTAGAGAGTATGTTTCCGGAGCTGTCCTCGTACCAGAGCTGGTGATCCTGGCCATCTCCCTGATCCCACATCACGGGCTTCACTCCGGGAGAGTCGTCACCTTTAGGGATGTCCACTACTTTGCCGTTCATCTCACTCTTGATGTAGAAGTAGGCGGTTGAGCTGTAGAAAGAAATCCACATCTTCATAATGAACATGACGTGTAGTTGTCAGATAAGATGAGTTTGATTTCAAGTCGCACAGAGTGAAAATATAACTTTATATCTAATGTAAAATAAACAATAAAGATAACGACTAAAACAAGCAGGTTGGCTGGAAGGAAGTTAATATGAAATGTGAAAAGATGAGTAAAAATTATATAGAAAAATACTTATAATGTATATGAGAACATAAATTAGATGGTTAAAAATTACATAATACATTTTGGCACAGTAGATTAAAGATTATATAAGAAAATTTATACTGTCTATGAGAATATGAGAATGAGATTATATGATTAAAAGTTACGTAAAACAGTCGGCATTTATTTATCAGTTAGTTAAAATTGGCCTTCGTAAAACTGTTTTTCAATAGGCAATAAACAAAATGGGCAAAAACAGTTGTAACCCATAAACGACCTACATTACGCATTGGTGTTAGTTACATAAATACACAACATGACAAATTAGTTTGAAGAAAATAATTTAAAAGGATATGATAGGCTTATATTACATTACAATTCAGACATTCTAAGCTTTTATTGTATATATTTTATAAAATCATTTTTGTCAATTTTGGCAGCAATTGACACATGAAAGTGAAATGATAATGACCGGATACTTAGAAGGTTAAAACAGTAATTAAACAAAAAAAAAATATTAATAACTAATCGTTGAAAAAAGACTGGCTTTGCACTCAATATAAAAATTCAATTTACTGCGACAAACATAAATATTTTATATCTTATCTAGGCTATACATCTTCCTGCATAGTATTTGTTTACTAGTACAATACACCCTGCTATGTTAAATATAGGTTATATAAATAACCACACTTACGCTTCAACGTATTCCCAGCACTGATTGTCGTTTCCATGGCAACCCCAGCAGCAGACTCTGGCACCAGGATCGCTCTCATTACCAGCTATGTCTAGGGCTTTGTCTGAATCACCATTTTCAATCCTATCTCCAGAAAGCTTCCACTTCTGATTTTCTTTTCCATGATCATAATCGTTGACGATCAAAGAATTCTCATCTTCTGTCAAGCAGAAAAGCAATATTATCAGAATCACCAGGTCTTAGCAATATTATTTGGTTACCGAAAGGTCCCGCTTTCTCGACTCAACCTGTCTATATTGGTTCATATTACCGAGGTGCTAAGATTAGTTTTATAATAATATTATTATAAGAATGAATAGGGACTATTTGAAATTGAGAAAAAGTGAAGTTATTTAGTAACCAAACACACATTTGTTTAATAACGTTAGGAAGCTTATCTCAGCATGTTTGGTCAAATCCATGCTGCATCACAAGAGACATGTCAAAATATATATAGGCCTAGTCTATATATCAACCGACATTACCGTCTATATCCAGAACTAGGTTGTTGATTTTCGTGCGGATCACTCCATTTTTACGTCCTTCCCAGAAAAGTTGATTATCGGCGTTACCTTCGTCCTTTTGCTCCCACGTGTGCACCTGTGGATGAGAAATTAAATGAATGGGGATTTAAGCCACATTTGTGCACATTATAGGCTAAACTGGGCCAGGAGAAACTCCTGATAATGGTGAGGTGAATGAAATATGTGGATCAGAATCACGTAACAAAATTAATGGACGCAAACACCAGTAGCTGCCAAATACACTCTGATCCCTAATCTGATCCCTAAATCTAAATTAAATAATTTAAATGTTCACCCACTTGAAGTTGTGTGTCGCTACCGCGACCCACAACTTCAAGTGGTTGAAAATTACTCGTGTTTGTATTATTTGAGACTAAACATTTGCAAATGTTTATGTTTAAACACACATTTCGTTCCCAATAACTGTAATTTAATCGGCAAGAAAGACATTCAAAACAACTTTAGTCGAGCTTAGCAGTGTAAGGGTCAGCCCATGGTATGGAGTATAAGTACTGTTGGTCTGTGGTATTTTTCGTGCGTTCGAATTTGGAATTGCTAACGCAATTTTCAGCTTCAAATGAGAGAGAAATTATCTTAAGAAATAAAATACGAGATATTTCACAAATTTTGTTGCTGTATTTTCTACAGCGTGATTTATATATTTTAAGTGGTATTAAATATGGTTATTTTCTCATATTTTGTTCATCTCTTACACTGAAATGGTCAACGTTACAAGCAAGAATCAATGATATTAAAACAAATTTAATTTAATCAAGTTATTTTCCTACATAATATCATATGTTCGCTTTGGGATTTATTTCTATATGTACACAATATATACACTTCATGATTTTTTTTTTTCTAAGTCACGAACTATTCAAATGTTGTGTTAATGATATGGTATGGTAATGTGGAAAATCCCTTGCAGTTATTCTACAATGGCTGGTCATGATGCGAAACAGCATATTCTCACCCCGCCTGGCGTTGTTAAATAATACTAAAATCAGCTCTGGAATTATGCTGTGTATACTATGTATGCCCAGCAACAAGACAAATTGAGCCAATGCTGGTTTAATATTGTGCCAGCGTCGCAGATGATGGCCAACATTGATTCAACATTGGCTCAATGTGTCATGCTTACTGAGTGGGCATTTACATATCTTGAATCATGTATATAATTATACCATTGGTATAATAATAATTATAGTAAAAAGTCTTCTCATAAATAAATGCACAGTATGATAAGATATTTGCATTTCTCATTTTGTTTTCTTATGTTCATATAGGCTTCCAAGCTGTAAGAAACAATCAATGGTACTGAAGCATAGTAGTAGTGAAGTACTAACCCTTGTATGCACATTAAAACAACATTAAAACAACACTGGGTCAGTATTGCGTGCTTACTGCGATATAATGCTGTTATTTTATATTGCTCTCTGACACATGTAATTACATGATTTTGAAAAAAGAGAACACAGCAGACACTGTCAATGCATTTCCTGGTCGCCTAGTAATACTCAATGTATACCTTCGGCTCCGTGGGATGACATCAATTTTATTTTTAATTCTGTAGTGAAGTAGTGTATCCCACAGATCATGATTTTATTCATTTTAGAATTTTTGATTTGAATAATTTTTTTTTATCAACATTTCTATGGATCCATGAAAAAACTTAACAAACTATTTGTATACCTGAACTCCTGCTAAAGGACGGTTGAATGTTCCTACAGCATTTGGCCACATGCTGGTCACGTCGGCCCAGCGTTGAGCAGACAATCGGTGCTGAGCGGACACCCCCCCCCCCCGATCATCGCGTTCCCGGACCAATTAAGGAGGACAGTTACCAGGTTACTGATGTAACCATGCGGTTACTTTGATCATGCCGTCTGAGGTGGTCAGTTTTTTGTGGTCTGATGTGCTGTGTGATGAAGTAAACAAGCTTGTTCGCATGACAATATGCGTCTTGGAAGTAGAGCTAGTTTCGTCTTTTTCGGTGCTTTTACATTGTCTTTTTTTATGTTTTTTGTACACATAGTTGGCCTATACATAATATTATGTAGACATCAGGATCGATAAAGGGTTACACTAGCCTAAACTGCGCCAGGAGCATCTCCTGAGGAGGATGAGACGAATAAGATGACACTGCTCTCCGAACAGCGGATTCGAAATTTAATTCAAAATTTGATTTTTAAATTTAATTTATCAAAAGCTGTTTATCAAAAAGTTGGTATAGATGACGAATCTGTTATAACAGATTTGAAATGTAAGTGAAATGTAAGTCCATGATCCGAACTCACAGATTTCCTAATCTGTTGTAAAAAAATCCTTGATCTGCTATCAAGAATTTGACAATACATCAAATTTGGCACATTTAACAATCTGCTATAAAATACCATTTACTCATGCCCACTCACCTACGGTTGATAAACATAATCATTTCATATATATAATTATAATTACCACATGCATTGAATCACAAAGCAGTAGTCGAGTGAACCATTGACATAAACGAAGTTAAAAGTTGGTAGCTGAATCTATAATAACCAGCACATTTATTTAGTAACACAGTCGTTTAGATAAAAACATTACATATTTTTAAGATTATCTCAGAACACGACCATGTGGCTTTGTAATTTCACTTCATTTTTTAAAAATAAAACAAGCACTATAATGATCTTTTCTAAAGTCTGATAAAATTAGATTGTATAATTATATGGAGGCATGTACTTAAAATCATCATAGTTAATATTAGTATTAAATTGAAACCAACATAAAGTACCCGCATAATGAATCATTTTAAGTTCAGAGATCAATTATTATGCTCAGGACATGTTATCTACTGTAGTGTGTACAATTAACTCGACCATCCTACATTACATTAATCGTGTTCAGTATTGTGGGATTAACGACATCCCATTGTATTATTCAATATATTATCCTCAGCTGTGTTCTAATCCTAAGAATCTTAATTAAATATCTTAAATACAATAATTTATTAGACATATGTGTTGTTGCCAGCCGGGCAAATATTTTATTATAAAAAATACTTAATGTGATTGTAGCCAGAGTGTTATCAAGCTTGGAGCAGCTTTGTACCATGCTATTATTGGTTTTATCGTGTCTTTTTGATGTCCCATGATATGCGATATTGATAATGAGGCACAGCTGCATTTACAACAGTTTCATCAGACATGAAAACTGTTCCTCCTCCCCAGAATTTCTATATGCTCTAAATTGACAACCACTGCAGGGACTGAGTCACTGTTTTTTCACAATTTTACTGTGTAATATTTATGGTAAATTTCAAGAAAGTCGCGATCTCTTCAGTTATCCGGTCAATCATTATTATTTAGTTATATTCTGAAAAGTATTATAATCATGATAATGGCTCTTCGTTCTGATGTAGATTATAACTCCCCATGACAATTCCTATTTTATAGCTCATATGGAAACTAACACGCGTAAATTACCATAATAAGTCTAGGAGTAGAGTACAGTATTCATCTACTTGGGCCACACTTCCGTGTACAACAACTGATATGAACGTCAAGTTTTTCAGCCCATCCCAGCCTGGTCCACAATTTTATCACTTTTTTATCTTGTGATTAAATTAATTGTATAATACTGTATTCAATATATATTAATAAAATAATACAAATATTGTGTTCATATATATTTAAATTAATAATGTTCTTAATTTAATAATCAAAATACGCTGTCATCAGATATTCAGTCATCTACCTACAGAATATCTCTTTAACATACCCATGTGGCCCATATTTTATACAGTTACATTGTAACTCTCCACCTTATCACGTTATAATGAACCTTGTGTTACAATATTGTTTCCATTGTTAATAGAGATATGCTTATATTTTAAACATGATAGCATTTTAACAGCAAAAAAAGTAAAGTATGTAAACAATATTTTTGATCTCCACAAATGGCTCGGTAACTTAACTGTTTCAGTGCGGGGACCGCCTTTATACGTCAGGATCTGACGTCTGTAGACGTCAGATCCTGACGTATAAAGGCGGTCCCCGCGCTGAAAGAATTAAAATATTTATAATGGCCGTAGATCCATAACATAGGTATTCAAATGAAAAGGAAAGAGCTAACTAAGATATTAAATGATGATTTTAAATTGAAAAAACCCTTTGGTCTTCCAAAAAAATATTTTAGCGTGGTAAGGGTTAATATTTCTCTGGAAATGACTTTATTCTTACATTCTAAAGTTAGGTATAGTTTTAATTTTTAGTTTTTTTTCGAGCTCGAAACAAAATTATTTCGATAGTTTTTATAGATATTTATGAAAAAAGTCAATAAAAGGGACGTGGCGCAATGGTTAGAGCGAGAGACTTTGCCAATATCGATACTTTCGAACCCCGCTTGGTGCATGATTTTCATGTTTCTCCCATCTAAATGCTGGGACATTGTTTCGATGTTGTGTCCGTGGGCAAGGTACTTTAGCCTCACATGCTTTACGCAGGTGTAAATGAGTACCTGGAAGGACATTGATGCAATGTGTACAATAAGTTCAATGCGCAGAAAGGGCTGCAGGAATGTGTACTCTTTGTGGAGTTGAAATGACACACGAATAAACAGATCCAGTGACCAGGGTGTAATATAAAAGGTGTTTCCTGTATGTATGCATGGTAACCACTGCTGTAAAATGGTGTTTACCTTCGTTTATAGGTGGCTTGTTCTGATCTTCGTCCTATGTTTATGATAGAACAAAATGAACTCGATATAAACTTAGTTTTGTTGCTCTCTTTATCAGAACTTTTAGGGTTCTTCGCAACAACAGAAACAGTTTGTACCACCTTCTTGTAAAACATGACATTTTTAATACACTGATACCAGATAATATCAAGAGCGCCATCTTCAAGGGGGGTAAAAAATACTCAAATTCATTTGATTTGCGACCACATAATGTTAATTAACTCTTTCGCTGCGATATTATTTCAAAATTATGACGTCACATTGTGTAATTATTTGAAATTGACCCTTTTATTACTAGATCCGTCATAACTGGTGATCTCCAGCCATATATATTATTTATATTATGACGTCTTTATCGGGTAAGGAAGGCTTGGAGACAACCACGTCCTCCCTCTCAAGCTTGTGTGGCGATAAGGGTGACTGGGAGCTGTCACCACCACAACCAAGTGAATCACCTTGCTAGTTATGTAATGTCGCAGTAATGCGACATCCGCAGTCTAGCACAATGTCGCATTAGTGCGACATCCGCAGTGAAAGGGTTAACCCTTGTCCTGCTGAATTGTTACAATTCTATTTTTCGTCATTTGAAGCTGGAATTGCTAACACAATTTCCATCTTCAAATGACGAAACATAATTCTATTCATGAAAATAAGCATCTCCCAAATTGAAATATTTGATTAGCTGAGCATCTACCACTGAATATTTTATCAATTTCAGTGGCATTTTATTTGGGTTGAAACTTTCTTGAAAACGTATATATCCGGGTCCAGCAGGACAAGGGTTAACAAATGTTGATGTTTAAACACACATTTTATTCGGATAATAGAGCAGATTTTAAAAAAATACAGACATGATCAGCGATGTAAGGGCTGAGTGTGCATGATTACGTTTTTATAATAATATCAAGAGCTGGAGGGGGTAAACAGATATAAAAAAATTACGTGGGGGTGTAAGAGGGTTAACATGTTACAGTTTTTGTACATTAATTTGCCCTTCCGGTGGACCATAAAGCGCTGAATTCCGTCAAAAAAGTTTCATATTTGACCTTAAACATGTTGACATGACCTTGATAAAACCTTGCTGCGACCTTCAGTTGGAATCTGTGGACAATGTGTGAAGATGTAGACCCTCCGTATCGAGATATTGTATTTCCTAATTCACACCTCCTGAAAATGTGTTGAAAGATATATTTCAGCGGAAACGGGGAAGGGGGACTAAAATTAAAAGCTGATAAGCTTATTTTTGTGCACACCTTTAAAACTTTGCAACAGGGGAATTCCCACTCCCATCAACAACACTATGTAGATTTAAGGTCTACTTTTCAAGTGTAAACCGAATTTTCAAAATGGGTGTCTGGCCTCTCTAACAACATTTCTGTCCAATAGTTATTTTGCAGTTGAAAGTTATCATTTAAACTTATATTTTGATCAGACACATATATAGTAGGCTTTGATATCTAAATGTAGTAGGGCGGATTATGGCCCAAAATAGGTGAAAGCGTGACCGGCTGGACAAAGGTATGAAACTTGGCACAGTTACTCCTTAGACACTATTGAACAATTTTAGAATGGTAGCCCAAAAATCGTAGTCAATTCTCTTAGTGAAAATCATGTTTTACGTAACCATGGCAACACTAAAAGCCTAAATCAGTAATATCTATACTATCTGTGATTTCAAGTGAGCTGAATAAATAAATCTCCTATAAAACTGATATCCCGACGATATATTATTCCACCTAGAAAATAACGGCAGTAAAACACATGGTTACCGCGAAATTTCCGGTTACCATAGCAACCAGGCATACATACATACAGAAATTTAATTATACCTGTCTTTATTCTCCAAATTAACGGGTTATATCGTCACCCAGCTTTATATTACCACCCCCGGCCCTTCTTTAGAACGCTATAGACAATCTCAGATAAGATAACATAAGCAATTGAGGATATACAGTAATGATCATGTTCCCATGGATACCTAGGAGATATCCTCTGACAGATAGGCCTATTCGTATATTTTTTACAAAATATTTTTTAACCCGTTGAGCACGAGATTATTATGCTACTGCACTGTTTCTGAAACGAGATTATTTTATGACGTCATAGTTATCTCATGCAATCAGACCCGGAGATCTCCGGGCCTCGTATCTGAATAGTCTCCCTAAATCACGCAGATCTCCGGGGCTCGTCACAAACGGGTGTATCATATAAATAAATATAGATGTTTTAAATATTATTTGTGAAAAAAATAATTACCCTCGTGATTGTCTCGACTTTTAAAATTTTATGACGTCATGATTTTATGACGTCACACCGTGCTTATTACCGCTGCGTACTTTTTTTTAATGCCAGTAGCGCATGTTTTCTTTGATTTTTCAGCCGTTTTTTCCTGAAAATTTGCGAGGGTTATTTTCTAACAAGAAGCCCACAAGCACTGAACATTTACTTTGTCATCGTTTATACATAATTAAAAGAGTTTTGTTAAAAATGTAACTTCCAAAGTATGCTTTTGTCCATATATTCTTTGTATGGTCAAGGGCCTTTTTACCCCAAATTGTATATTAAAGGATGTCATTTCAGTGAAAACTATGTTCAAAAGCGTGTTTTTGGTCAATACATTACATGCACGGACAAGGGTTTGGGCAATCAGTCTGCCTGTTTTATATATTAACGTTTTATATATTAACGCCCCCCCCCCCCCCCTACCCAGAATATGTGTACATGCATTCCGTACAACATTAATTAAAATTATTGTATCACAAGTGGAGGAGGTGACTTATTCAAATGTCCCGCTGACAGCAAGGCAGCCGATGGAATCCATGTAACGGTTACACGCACACCAACTTCTAAGACACATCATTATTGCCGTGATTTCAAACGAATCTGAGTATCAATTAAGTTTGGCAGCATTCAGAAACCACCACAAAGGTTTATATTGAACAGACTGTAGAGACGAATTCAAACAAATAATAATTATTGAAGCTTGAGTTTTTGCTGTCCTTCATTGAAAGCGAAAGTGATTTTTTTAATCTACTTTTCATGGTATACACGATCGCCCACTGCTAGAGCTGGGGCTGGTAGAAAGATTATTACATCACGATTAAAATTGAGATTTTTCACAGTTTGATGGCATGAATAGCCCACTGTATGTTTATTCGTCTTCATTCCTTCAAATTGTCTGAATCTTTCTTAAATGTACAGCACCAGGATGCACAAACATCCTAAACCTGCTCAACAATATAATATCATAATTATGTAATTGATTTACAATAACAAAGCAATCGCAATATCACGCCATACCAACTATAAGGAGCCTCCATTGCCTAATTATCCCGACTTAAATAAATATTCACATACTTACGAGAAGTTGGAAAATAATTGACAATCACAATAATTAGCATTACCCCTGGTCACTGGACCTGTTCATTCATGTACCATTTCAACTCCTCTTTGGAGCATACAGCACTGCAGCCATTTCGGCGCTGGGTACTTCTCGTATTGCCATCTATGTCCTACCAGATAATTAGAACATGTATTCATTTACACCTGAGTGAAGTGAAGCCCGTGAGGGCGAAGTGCATTGCCCAAGGGCACAACATCGAAACAATAATGTCCGAGCATTGAGAGAAACATGATATTTCTCTGCAAATCCTACATCAAGCGGGTATCGGACACTCACGGCTTTACCCATTGTACCATTGTGCCACGTCCCTCTTGGCACTGGAATGAGTATTTTTCAGTTTCCATCACCGTAGGGTGGTTGCTGTTTGGTATTATTCCACGAGCCAATAAGTCGTGAGTGTAGTACTACATATGCCGACTTTGCGCTACGTTCATGTATCACGCACAGAAGACATAGTATCAATACAGGTTTTGAAAATGCCATCGCAAAAGAAACTGCGGGGCGAAAAAAAACCGCTTCTGTTCTATATAAGGAGAGACACGGATTTAGAAACACTATACAGAATGGGTCTTTTTCATGCATTTGAACAACAACCTATTGACCCATGTGTCCCTTTCTTTAATGAAAAAGCTGCAGCTGTGGCTATGATTAGACATGGGATGCATGGTCATACAGCATAACATAACAGAATATCCTAATCCTGGGTAACTGGCTGTCGTTGCTGTTTATCAACCATTTTTTGCTGTTGTTAAATCCTCCAATGGCAGTGGCTAGAAATATACGATGAAAACCAAATTATAGTGATGTTCGGTGGTTTGCATTTGAATGAGGCTCTCTAGAAATTCTTGATCAGTCTGCTTAGGCAGTGGCCCCGTGTTGCTTAAAGTAAATCCGACATCTTATTTTTGGAAAGTGCATTTACGACATGAAGATGTGTTATAACGGTTTACTGTTCCCCTATAACGGTCAAGTATTTCGCTATAACAGTCTAGTATTTTGTTATGGTCTCACCACCCCAAATGCCAGATTTTGAGCTAGGCCCCCTAGTGTGCAAAAAGGTCACCGTAGTTCAAATTACTCCTAAATTCATACCCTCTTTCACAGACTAGACACACATCCTTTTAACCCACTGTATCCCTGTCAGATTATCACAAAACAGTTATATCTGATATCCGGTATGAAGGAGACATCGTGTACTTATTAAATGTTCACAGAAATATAACTTCTTTGTATTTGTTTTGAATTCAACACAGGTTGAAACGGCCGCATTGAAAATCTTTTGTGTGATGATTCCATCATTATAACAGGATTCACATTCACCGTGGTGGATGAATTTCGCCGATTACTCCTTAAATTCTCAATCAATTTTCATGAAATTTTACACACACTATTTTCCATTTATGTCGTGACTACCCTGAAAGTTTCGCGAAGTTTTGATAAGTATTTTAAAAGTTAGACCATTTGACATGTAGTTAATAAATACAAATGTTGCCCTCTATAAAGCCATTAGCTTCGTCTCAGAATTTTATTACATGTCAAATGGTCTAACTTCTTACTACTTATCAAAACTTCGCGAAATTTTCAGGGTAGTTACGACATGAATGGAAAATAGTGTGTGTAAAATTTCATGAAAATTGGTTGAGAATTGACTGAGAAATCCGCGAAATTCAATAATCCTTGTTGATGAATTTAATTTGAATCTGACTATAGTATACACCTGCCGTGATTTTGGCTTATTTAGGGTGGTGAGACCTTATAACGCTCTACTTTTATAACGATGTAATATTTCGTTGTAACAGTATACTATGTCGTTATAACGGTTTACTCATCCGTTATAAAGGTCTACTATTCCATTATGAGAGTTTATTATATCATTATAACGGTCTACTATTTCTTTATAACGGTCGACTAATCCGTAACAACGGTCTAGTATATCGCTATAGCGGTATACTAGTCCGTTAGAGCGGTCTACTATTCCGTTATAACGATCTCATATTTCCTTATAACGGTCTACTATTGCGTTATAACGGCATGTTGTTTCGTTAAAACGGTCTACTAATCCGCTATAATGGTCTACTAACTCGCTATAACGGTCTACTAATTCATTATAACGGCCCTTTATTTTTTTTTATATCAGTCTACTAACCCGTTATAACGTCTACTGATCCGTTTTAACGGTCTAGTATTTTGTTATAGAGGCCTATTATTCCGCTATAACGGCCTACTTTTCTGCCATAGCGGTCTAGTGTTCCGTTATAACGTTATAACGTTATAACGGTCTAGTATTTCGTTATAACGGTCCACTATTCCGTTATAACGGATTAGTATACCGTTATAACGAGCTAGTAGTCTGGTGGAGGACCGTTACAATCAATTAGTAGACCGTTATAACAAAATACTACACCACTATAACGGGATAGTAGATCGTTATAACGAAATACTACACGGCTATAACGGAATAGTTGACCGTGATAAAAATACTAGACCGTTATAACGAAATAATAGACCGTTATAAAGGATTATGAGACCGTAATAACGGATTATGAGAGCGTTATGACGGATTAGAAAAAACATCGTTATGTTCTAAATACACTCTCGTACTTATGGCATCACTAGAGGCTTTTGTATTATGTTTTTGTGCACTGGACCATGTGGACTATGCACGCTGGTTTCCGATACATAATAGACATGAATACACTCTTACTGGAATTCAGAAAATACTTTCAACACTGCTGGGCGCTGCCTAAGTCGCACAATACATTTGTATGTATTATATGTATTATATGCGACAGGACCAAAAACAGCGATTCCATCAAAACCTATTGTGACGCTGTGGCCCTCACTGACAATTTTGTATTCGTGAGGTGGTTAGTAGTGTGAGAATATTGATTTTAACAATTAAATTCGACCCGAAAGATACGAAAAAGTTGCCTTGTCTATTTCCCACAAACTAACTGTTTAGCAGTTATAAATACCAGAAATATGTAACAAACGTCACTACTGAACAAAAGTCTCCCATTAAAATATAAAATAAAACAAATAGTTTCTGTCTGTTCAAAACAAGCAAATCCAATGCAAAATATACGAACAGAATGTAATTGTGGGCCCCAAAACGACTGCAAACTCTTTGGACGACTTTACATAGCAAGTCAATGTCGTGGTGAAGACATAGATGATTTTTCTCTCACAAAAATATTCCCTGGCCACTATGAATATCAGAAATACTTCGTTGCCTTGCTTACATACATCAGTATCATGATATAAATAACATTTTAGTATGGTATGTGAAAATATCACACGAGCCAAAATGGAAAGATTATTACAGTTTTATTTGTAAAACTGTATGGCTCACGGAACATTCAAACACAATGAGCTGATGATGGGTTGTCACGGTATAAATACAGGTATATTAGAAATGAAATGTATTTCTGTTTATGCAATTGATGTAAATATATATATATATATATATATATATATATATATATATATATATATATATATATATATATATACATACAATAACTGAATCTAATATTTATGATATGTAATACGTATTAATTGTTCACCGTTGTTGCTATGGTTACGGAATCACTAATAAAACAAGTACAATTACTCGAATTGTTGGGCTGCCCTTTACCAAGGGGCCAAGCTGGTTTAACAGACACGATCTGTCGTAAAAGGTTTGATTCTGAAAATCATATCTATATGTGTCCAGGATCACAACCTAGAGGGACTCACGCGTAAGCAACTGAAAAGGAGTGAGAAACAAAAAAAAAATGGGTGAAGTAGTAAGAAGGAAAATTTCGTCACAAGAATGATTTATTTTCCATAGCTCCCAAAAAACTTAAGCAGCTTGTTTACGATGAAATTTGTGTTTGAAATGCAATGAATAAACTGGATTGAAAATGGCCGCTATCTTGGATTTGATAATCCGTAGAGGATCTTGAAACATAAAACATATTGTTATTGAGTTTGTCCTCATTGATTTTGTTGAAAAGGTGTGTTACATGGAAGATGGAAGCTTTTTTTTAATGTTGAGAACAACATGGATCCTGAATGACCGCCATCTTGCATTTCATCGTCAGCTGACCTTCAATAAACATTTTAATGAATTTGTCAAGATTGATTTAGTCGAAAATGAGGTGTTGCACAATAAGATTGGATTTGTATTCCAAAAGTTAGAAATTAATCAGATCCAAAATTGGCCACCGGCGATCATTTTGCATTTTAACTTCTTACACATTTTAGCAACTTATTCACGAGGTTGTCCCACTTAGATAAAAATATCATTTGCTGACCTTTTTAAAACCAGGCGTGTCTATTTGCCAGGAAAAATCGTTCAAATGGGTCAAATAAGACCATAATCTAACAGACCATGCATGATCTTCAGTCGTTTACAATGAAACATGTTATTAATTATTGAGTGATAGTCAAAAGTTTGTCCGATCTGAGTAATCAGCGATAATAAGCAAGGTGTGACGTCATAAAATGATGACGTCATAACATTTTCGATGTCGAGTATCGGGCAAACACGGGGGGGGGGTTAAGTTTTTTATCCAAATAATGAACTGGTGGTTCATTTAAAGCATTTATGTAATGTATATGTATATATTTTGTGAAGAAATGTGTCATAGGATATCTCGTCGGTATCCATGGCAACATGATAATTTCTATATCATCACTTGTTTATGTTATCACTGTTATCTGAGATTGTCGATAATGTTTTACAGAAGCGCTGTTAGTGTTAATATAACTCTCTGTAACGCTATAATCCGTTTATTTAAAGAATAATGACAAGTACAATTAATTTTCTGTAATAATGCATACCTGGTTGCTATGGAAACCGGAATTTTCTAACAAAACCAAGGTTTTACTGCCACTCTATTTAAGAGGATGATGTATTTTCCGTGTACATCAGTTTTCAAAAGGGTTTATTTATTTATTATGCATTGAATCACCGATTTTAATTGTTCAAGTTTTTTGTGTTGCCATGGTTACGTAAAATGCAATTTTTACAAAGAAAATTCACTCCGATTTTTGGGCTACCCTTCTGAAATTGATCAGTAATATCGCAGGAGTAACTGTGTCAAATTTCATACTTTTGTCCAGCCGGTCACGGTTCGACCCTTAATCCGCCCTACTAATGGTGATGAATTTCTTTAGCCATCTTAACATGTGATGCCTATTCTGACGTACAAAGTTATTTAGGGCAATATCCACTTACTTTACAAGTTACTGTAAGATACAGCCTTTTGGTTTTTCAGAGCAGTAGGCCCTATTCATATATTTATCCGGCCTCAATGGCGGTGTCATAATTTTTTGATACTAGAATTTCCATGTATTGAGGCTACTGATAATAATATATCTGTATGAATAGAAATCGTGGTATGCTTGGTCGGTCATTATTAAAATAACAGTACTTTGCAAACCTTGTTTGTATCCTTTCGTGCACGACGCTTTTCAATACAGTGTCGATGTGTGTAATAATTGTGTCCGTTTGTTTGTGTTTTTACAATTCATCATACAGTAACAGTTATAATGTATATCACTGTTTCTACTTAGACACTTTTAAATAAATATTTGGTTAAATATTTTCGTTACATCTATGATACTAATAGTGACCAATTGTATGCTGCATGGGTAAACTATAAAAATATTTGAATAATAATTTCACCGCTGGATTATTTCTATGTTATTATTCTTGGTTCTCGGTTAAAGCAATCATTGTATATCAAATGACATAAGCATATAGTATCCAAGTTTTTTATCTAGCGCCATACATCGCGAAAAGTATATACAAAGTGATAAACACCGCTGGACAATAATACAGCTACCTTCTCTTGTTTTTGCAGTATTTAAAAAATACTTCTAGAAATACGTATCTGAAATGTGTGACGGACGATTACAAGAATGTAATATTATTTTATGTTTGGAGCTAAATAATCTATGTTTATAAAATACAAATGCGCTCCATATTTTAAATGTGTGACGTACGATAAAAAATGTACTGTTATTATAAGTTGCGCGCTAGAAAAAGGCAATTCTTATAATAAAACCGTAAACAGGTAAATAAATACGTGTATACATTATCACGAACACAATATTGTGTACCCGGTATTAGCTTTACTGCTAGCTGTAGTATGAGTAATATATGAATCTGGCCTGTGCTGCCACATGATCGCCGTCAATCCGTTCTAAAGCAGATCGAGTGCACACGTTTATGATTTTTCATGAACGAAGTTACTTAGTCATAGCATATCGATATCTTCTTGCGGATTATAATGGAAAAATGTAATCTTTTTTTAATTAACTAAAAATAGAAAATATATTGCCTAGGATCTTAAGTGTGGCATGTGAGAAATTGGTTATGATGATTATTGTAAAATAACAAAACATCTTTAAAAATACATTTTACCAAATCAGTTCAATTTCCATACAGCCACCTATGATTTGTAGGCCTACCTCCGACGCACCCCGAATTATAACCCCTGTCAATTTTACAAGTTATTGTTGTTTGTTCCCCTCCAAAATGAAAAACCCTGTCGACACCAGATCTTGTCCAAACCAGATTCAAACTTTGTCACCAAGCCATTCCAGTATGACTGTATAGATTGCATTGCATATTATATTGTCAGCGTGAACGAGTCGTCATGATACATGTGTCATATGGATTTATCAAACTGTAAGCGACTGACTGGTACGAATCATTCGCTCCAGTGTGGACGGATCTCAACCCTTTGAGCGCTGGATTAAATAATTTAAATTTCGACACACTTGAGGTTGCGGGTCGCGGTGGCGAGACACAATTTCAAGTTGGCGAAAATTTTAAATAATTAATACAAATAATTTTTAATTTTCACCCACTTGCAGTTGTGTCTCGCTACCGCGACACACAACTTCAAGCGAATGAAAATGACTCGTATTTGAATAATTTGACACCAAACCTTGGTGTTGCAAATCTTGACATTTTGAACGTTGATTTCATTCCCCTAGCAATACCTGTGATTGAATCTGTTAATGAAATGGGTTAAAACGAATTATGGTGCCTATAGCGCTTAACCCTTTCAGCGCGGGGACCATCTTTAGACGTCAGATTCTGTTGTCTAAAGACGGTCCTGAATTGTTTTGAAAAGACTGGTCGTAGACCCATAAAATAGGCTAGATATTCAAATAAAGCGGAAAAAGCTAACTGAGACATTTGTGATGATTTCAAAATGAAAAAACCCTTTGATCTCTATGGTTTGCATAACAGTCTTGAGCGCTTTAAGGGTTGAGGGATTAACACCTCGTTATAACATCTACCTGTGTGCCGGGTTCCACGTCTCCGCCCTTCACGTCCAGGACAAGACCGTTCATTTTGCTCCTGATGTAGAAAAATTTCCCTCTAGGCATGGTGACAATTTGACTTTGATACCCCGCGCAAAGAATAGAATATCAAAACTTCGATTTGTTCAGAAAGGTGGGCTGGGCTCGAACGCACGTCTGCCAAATCCGAACGACTGAGATCAAGTGCGGCGTTCGAGGGAGTACGTGGCGAATTAATATGAAATAGTAGGCGTGGGCACCTTGCTGCACTAGAAGTCATAAACCTGTGCTGCCGCGCAAAGCCAAAAGGCAGTAACTGCTTACTTTACGAGTAAGCAGTTACTGTCTTTGGGCCGTGCAAAGCCGTGCGGATTTGCTCTGTATTAAAACTGTAAATCATAGTATTTCTACGATTTTCGCACTCGAGTAAAGGGCACTTATTGCCATACAGTGGCGCCAGTATAATATTATCCCATTCCTGATCGCTCGAAACAGTATACACCATATTGGGACGTCATAGCGTACGTTAGGTTACAAACAATTGTTCCGCAAGAATAAATTCGATGTTTTTGTGTTGGTGTTTTCAATAGATTATTTGTGTGAATGGATATGGTACATCACATTGCAGTTTTCGTATAGCGTACGTAGTGTTCCTTGGTGAAGGTTGACGTCTGCGTGTTTGAACAACCTGTGTCCATACTGAACAATTGTAAATATGTCACTTTCTACCTACCATCCTGGTCTCTGACCTTTGCCCTAAATAGAATCAATGGAATATCAACGTCATATGGAAGCTGTTGTTTGGCTCATATCCAGCTTCACCCTTTCATCGCGGGAACCGACCGTAGACGTCAGAATCTGACGTCTGTAGATAAAGTCGGTACCCGCACTGAAAAAGTAAAAATATGTATAATGGCCGTAGATCCATAACATAGGTATTCAAAAGAACCAGAAAGAGCTAGCGACGACATTTATGATGTTTTTAAATTGAAAAAACTTTGTTTTATGCAAAAATACAAAATTAATACAATAATGTTGGTACCATGAATTACATGTGATGACATATACACAATAAGTTTTGTATCGCCTTTTTGCCCATTAACCCTTTAGTGCTAAGCTCGACCATGGTAATCTTAGTCCGTTTAAAGCCAATTAAATTATTGCTATTGTGAACAAAATGTGTGTTTAAACATCAAGATGTTCAAATATATGGTCTCAAATTAAACAACTGTGACGTTTTTTCACCGCGGTAGCGAGCCACAATTAGGAAATGTCTTCTTTTTACTCCCAGCCTACATGGCTGATCCATAATTTAAGCTCGATTGATACTATTCTAATAATTATAACCTAATTATCATGATTTTATTCGACCAGTATAAATGTAAACCACTGTGAATTCAAACAGTTAAAGGGACATGCACAATTCTGAAATCATAAAGAAATCGGTGATTTTATTTTAGCCTAATAATATGACCATATGATGTGAACATGTCCATAGACCAGAACTGCAAAAGTTTTTTTATTTTTTGTGCTGCGCATTCACCAGTTAGGCTAGATATAGAGACGAAATTCCTGATTTGTATTTATTGACAACCATGTCAAAAATAAGAAATACGGGAATTTCGTCTCTATATCTAGCCGAACTGGTAAGTGCGCATTAAAATTTTTTAAAACTTTTGCAGTTCTGGTCTATGGACATGTTTACATCATATGGTCATATTAAGAAACCAAAATAAAATCACCGATTTTTGAAAGATTTTAGACCTGGGCATGTCCCTTTAAATAGATGTGGTTTATATAACTGTGACCTACATTCACAACACATTCCCACAATTTAAGTCAACAATTTAGTGTTGCATATAATATTTTACAGAAATGCAATAATAAATTAAAATCACACAATTTGATGCTTCTGATTAAATTAAAGCGGAGCAGGCCAATACCATTCGTAACTGAGCAACTCTGCCTTGCATGCCAAAAGGCAGTATCTGCTTACTTGTAAAGTAAGCAGATACTGCCTTAGCACGCAAGTCATTTGTCACAAGTGCGCTGATGCGGTGTTAAATATTGCATGTAAAAAGAAGAAATCGTCAAATTAATAAAACAATAATTTATTAGACAACAAGCGGGTGTAATTATAATTTGCAAGTGGGAGGAGATGCAACAACTGTTTAATGTTCCATGTGTCGTTGTCTCTTGTTATCGTATGTGCATTTATTTGAGAAGTCAGAAATATTGAAATTTTGTTGAAATAAATCATACGAATTTTGTACGAAATTCAAATGCCAAAATCGTTGTATCTGTTCCGATGTTGAAGTCAACTTCTCTTCTACATCCCAGCTCCGCCGATGACACAATCATGATCTGAAACCATCAAAATTACAGGATGTAACCTTTTAACCGCAACAGCTATATATTTCAATTTTACTCAATTGAAACTGTCTCACGGACGCGACACACAACTTCAAGTGACTGAAACTCCCTAAATTTGATCGGGATACATGAACCTTCAACATGAGCTATTTGATATTCTTGAAAGTAGTTAAAAAAGTTCTGGTGATTAGCCTTTGCACCACTAAGCAGGGTTATTGTCTTTTTGATCAGTCTTATTAACCAATAAATTCACTGTTATTGGGAGCACGAATTTAGTGTTTAATCGTCAAATTTCAAATATGTTCAAGAGAAAATGTGACATCAACCAGCAAGATTAGAAAAGAGTTGACCTCCATTTTGTCAAATCTGAATAATTTTCACTCACTTGAAGTTGTGGATCGCGTCAGCGAGACACAACTTCAAGTGGGTGAAAATTCCAAATGAATAATTTGGCGGTTAAAGGGTTAAGTAGGTGAAAATTTCAATTGAATAATTTGGCGGTTAAAGGGTTAAGTAGGTGAAAATTTCAATTGAATAATTTGGCGGTTAAAGGGTTAAGTAGGTGAAAATTTCAATTGAATAATTTGGCGGTTATAGGGTAAGTAACGTTACCAAGTATAATTTATAAAGTGAAAGATAACAGTCTCATTATTTTAAAGGTGATCTATCATCCCTTATATAGTATGAATACATTTGTGACAAATAAATCAAAGTTGCCACAAGATGGGGCACAAGTGTTTCCTTATATGGGGTGATTGGCTATCATGTGACCCTCTGAGAGGGTCACATGATAGCCAATCACCCCATATAAGGACATAATTATTCATACCATAGAAGGGTGATAGATCACCTTCAAGGGAGTGTACAAAATTATTATGAGAATATAATAGTCCTACGCGACGTTCTACTGCCGTACAAAATCATAATGCGATATCTGCTAACTTTCCAAGTAAGCAGATACTGCCTTTTGGCTTTGTAGAACAGTATATTATGCATGTGCCATATAGATTCGACAGAGTTACATACCGAAGAGAACAACGAATTATTATTTGGCCAATGTGCGTTCACATCATGACTCACAATAGAACATATATCTCACCACAAAGGTATACGAATAGTAGTGATTATATGGTTGAAGTACCACGACATGTTCTACCAGCTCTGGCGTATTATATAGAGGCAAACAGCAACAATTGCTTATTTTTCAAGTATGTAGTTACTTTTCAAGTAAGCAGTTACTGCTACTTGCTTTTGCGTGGCACAAGTATTATATAGACACAATACCAAAGCGTATTGTTGATTTAATGTTGGCCCATCGTCTCCGACTCTGGGCCAACATTAATTCAACATTGGTGCAGCGTCTCGTGTTTGCTGGGGACAGGACACTCACCTATATATATTATATACCGAGTGATGACGATGACTTAGTCCACGTAGTCAAACTCCCAGTGTTGGTTGTCGTTGCCCTTGTACCGGTACTTGCAGAGCTTGGTGCCGTTGTCCTCGTCCTTCTTCTTGATATCCACCACCTGTCCAGTGTCAGCCAGTGACACCAGCTTGTTCTCCACAAGGTACCACTTCTGCTCGTCATTGCCGACCTCCTTGGGCTGCATGCGTAAACTGTCACCCTCTGCAACGGGAATAGCGAGAAGAACAATGGAACGTGTCCGCCTGAACTTAAATCTCTCTCGCTGGCTAATAATGACCGGTCACTTATTTAGTCTTCCTATCACCCATAGTTGTAATACTTAAATAATTAAATGTGCTTTTGAATATGAAGAATTCCAAATGTTTGGTCCCATTTAACAAATATGAGTCATTTTCATCCACTTTATGTTGAAAGTCGCGGTAGGTGGTCAGTACTAAATCCACAGTACTAGCAGTCGGTTATTGCGAAGGCTGATTTTATTTTACCACACTTCACGATTTATCATTATGTGAGTACTTACCATAAAATGAAGTAAAGTCTGATATTGTGATATTTGATGGGGCAGCATGTTTACAAATTGTCTTAGTTAAATGCTTAATATCTAAGCAGCTGGAGAAGTAAAATCAATAGTTAAAACATCATTTTGTAGGACTTAATATCGTCAATAAAATAAACAAAACAGTTTTGTAGCTCTAACCCTTTAGGCCCCCACGATGCATTAAAGCATCATTTTACATACATGAAAACATATTTAATTCTCCTACAACTAAGGGTTATACAATGAAACTTTCCATGATTTTTTTTTACCAATACATTGCCATTTTCTTTAATTTTTCAACCACTTCAAAACATCTTCATTCACTACATTATTTACTTTGTCCGACCACAACATTCTAAGCCGGGAATGGAGTGTTATTGTCGATCAAGTACACACCAATTGAATGGCTTAGAGGTAAATTGATCCAAGTCCGCATTTTCTCATTTTCCTACAAAATGCTTTAAAGTTAAAATCAATTAAGAAAAAAAAAAATATATTTTTAATTCAACATTGTTACGTCCATAATTAGAAATATGTGGGAAGTTTTGCATTGGTGTTTATTATTCATCCCCACTCACAGGTATATAATTATAAATGTCGTAAAACCCATTTCTGGCAATTTTTATTTTATTTTATTTTATTCATAAACTTTTGAAATTTAGAAATATAAAGTTATTTTTAAAAGTAACAAACTAGTATAGAAACTGTCTAGTGTCTTATCATCTTGCTCTAGTAAAAATTGGGTAATTATTGGCAAAGCACAAACTGATCCATAGAATTTCACGTATGTCTCAGAGGTAAACTGAACCAAGTCAAAATGTCCCTATATAAACTGATGGACTTGGATTACTGATCACTGGAGAAAAATATCAATTTTAAAAGTGAATAAAATATATTTTGTTTGATAATATTTTAGTATATTATTTCCTATATATTTAACTTTCCAAAATGACATAAACAGAAAAAATCTAATTTTGGACTTGGATCACTTTACCTCTGAGCCATTCAATCATCATACACGGTAGGCCTCAGCCTCCTTCTCAGGGCCACAGTAGCACAGCTAGATGGCCCTGCTACAGAGCTTTGAGAATCTCTTCTGTAATTGCTGCGTTCTGATAGGGCATCAAAAACTGGTGTCTCGTGACCCACACCTGACCCTGATACTATGTCAAGTTCGAGGTTTCCTTGCACCTATGAGAGACAAGTTTATATAATTATGTCTTTTCTATACTCAGGGCTATATAGTTGGCATTATATGCCTAGTATTATTATGACCAGTACACGCAATCAACCTGCGTTGTACTATAGTTGGTCCATCCTATACAATGGCGGCCCAGCATAAAAGCAACATTAGATGTGCGTCTTTTATCTGTGTTATTGTACACTTGCTTTTGTGTAAGACAAAGATACCAGCAGAAATTGCACAGTGATTGTAACAACCACTCTTTATGTTGAGACATCATCTCAGATTGTGGATTAACATAAGCCCGACACTGGGTCATCGTTCTTACTGGTGTGCAGTAACTGTCAGTACGAAACACTGACCCAATATTGGCTTAACGTTGGTCCATTACTTGCAATATATGTCCAACATTAGGAAAACATTGAGCCAATGTAGACCTATTATCTTTACGCTGGGGGATTGACAATGGTGGATTTATGTATGTCAATCGTCTACGACGCTGGCCCAACATAAAATCAACATTGACCGTGTATTTTGACTTATATAATACAACCATATTAGGATAGTCAATACACATAATACATGTACAGATGTAGGCTTATATCTGTCAGGACTGACAGGAGCACATAATGTCAGGCCAAGTTAAACACGAAATATAGCATTTTAGATGTAATGATGTAGTAAAACCCCTCCCTTGTCCACCCCACCCTCTCTTAAACATGTTAAAAGAAGCTGTGATTTTTTTTAAATAGTCACATGCCTGGCCAAGTGTATTTCTTGGCCTGCCCATGTGATTTAGAATGTCAAGGACACCATTATTGCAAGTTAATATATACCTGTGCTGTTATTTGCCCTAATAACATAGTTTCGGCCTTGTGCAATAACAGTTACTTTGCCCGTTCAGTGTTTACTATTTATCATTACCGACAATGACGTTTGAGGGCAAATACTCAGTATTTGCCCTCTTTCGTTGTTATTGCCCTCTTTCGTCTCGTATTACACTTTTACTAAACCAGCAATAATTTTGTGGAACCTCCATTTTATTGCCCCACTCACTACAGATTTAAAAAACGTAATAACTTTGTCATATGTGGTCAGATTTACTCGCTGTTAATTTTAATATGTTTTTCTCTGTGTAATCGTTCAGTATTTTTATAATATTTGGGTAAATCTCCCTGGGTAAATCTGAAAGGTCCGTGGCCATAGGCTAAGGTCAAAGATGTAGGCCTATTCAAGACTGTTTATCATGTCTAAAGCCTATAGGCCTACATCAGTATGTAGGCCCATATATCTATATATTTATTCAAGGTTTATGTTTTGTTATTTTATACGATGCAATCTTTCAATGATAACACATTTTAGGCCTGTGCTTGTGAATCTAGCTGATGCTTAGTTGGCCATGTTAGCCGCACAGGTAGAACACAATGTCTTGGCCTACATCAGACAGTAGGCTATAGACTATACCAGGGGCCTACACATATAGATAGTAGGCTATAACAGTCCGTTATCCCTGTAAGGCCTGTAGACACGCCAGGTGTGTGTTAGCGTACATTCAGGTGTACACCCCTTCCCTGCTCACTGCCGTGAGATATGCGGGTGCTAGTCACCCTAGTAGAGGCCTACACACATGCAGGCTGTAAGGTGTAGGCATTTTTATAATAGTCTTCTTTATTATGTCTAATGTCAAACATATTGTTTATAAATTCATAGGCCTACCTGTCATCGGTAGCCTAGGCTACAGGTAGGGCCCTACGTAGCCTAGCATCTAGGCCTATCCTGAGATTTAGGCTTAGTCTTTTGATTATGTGAGGATGTGTAGGATAGCCCGGGATGATAGCCCTGTTCCTGAGGCCCTGCAAGCAGGTAAGAGCGAGTTGACCCGAACAAAGTTCACGAGTGGGACTAACCAGCTAACGTAGTTGGGCCTATTCAGGTGACAAAACACCATTACAAGGATTAAGTATATAATAAATACAACATTACCCTTGTGTTTTCAGTATTGGCCCTATTATTTTGTCTCGGTGGCCGTATTTTGCCTCGGCCTCCGGCCTCGACAAAATACTGGCCACCTCAACAAAATACTAGTGCCAATACTGAAAACACCGGGTAATATTGTCTATGTATTGCCTTATTGGCCAGATACAAAATCAGGTCAAATTCATGAATATTTCTACAGAACACATTCTACAATGTAATCAATCAGAGCAACTAGCGTCAGCTTAGTGAAAGGATAGTGGATCTGATGAATGCGAATGGGTAGGCCTATGGTACTATAATCAATCAGGCGCGATCGAGCTGTTGATTATGAGAGATTTTCATTATGGTCGGATGTGTGTTAAGTCAGTTAAAACACTGGGAGCTCTACATTCCTGTATACATGTGAAAAAGATAACTTGGCGGGGAAATGGCGGGACTATTTTTTCCAGGCCTACTTACTGGAGGCGTCCAGGTAGAAGTCGTTGAGTTTGGCGCGGATGCTGCCCGTTCTGTCCTCGTACCAAAGCTGGTGATCCTCACCGTCACCTTGGTCCCACATCACGGGCTTGGCACCTTCCGAGGCATCTGCGTTAGGAATGTCAATCACCTTGCCGTGCATCTGACTCTTGATGAAAAAGAACTTGGCGGCGCTGCGGGAAAAGAAGAGGATGTGGTTTGAATATAGTGAGTTATATTCTGGTTTTTATTTTTTATCAGCACATTAAGTACCACCTTTTAAACATGTTAAAGATAAAATGTGACATCAATCAGCAAGTCTAGATTTGATAACAGATTTTGTCAAATCTGAATAATTTTCACTCTCTTGAAGCTGTGGATCGCGTCAGCGAGACACAACTTCAAGTGGGTGAAAATTCAGATGGAATAATTTGGTAGTTAAAGGGTTAAACAAATAGAACCAGGATGAGTGACGTTTACTGTATAATATGATATAAAATAGCTAATGATGAGATGCCTTAACCATTTTGTCATGTGCACAGCTAACTGCCATTATAATCGTTCACAGCCCGTTTTATTAGCCGATCTAACTGTTATTGATTTATATTTGGTATGAAGTGGGTGCTTAACCCTTTCAGTCCTAAATTTACCATTGTCACCTTCATCCACTACAAGCCGCGAATTGCTGCCGCAATTCTCGACTTGTAGTGGATGAAGATGACTTGAAGTGGGTGATAAATTAAAGAAAATTACCATGTATTCGTAGAACAGTTTCATCGAAATTTGTCTTCTAAAACCCTCAGTTGTGAGAAAATCAAATATGTTTTCAATGATGTAAAATGATGCTTTAATGCATCGTGAGGGCTGAAAGGGTTAAAAATCACGATAGCGCGGTAGCGATCCACAAATTCAAGTGGGCGGAAATTTAAATTAGATAACTTAACGGGTGAAGGGTTAATAGAATTAACGATTAGATGCTTTGAAGATTCAACAAGTTGAGATATAGGATGGAATGATTTAGGATTCCGTCAGTATAATGCATATTATGATGTGACGAATAGAAGTTTGAAGACGTAAAATTAGAATGAGATCAGTTGTAGTTACAACGAAGCGATGTGTTGTCTGAGCCTATCAGGCGAGCATGAGATAACCTGAAGTTTAACCCTTTAACCGCCGGTGCCGCATATATTCGGGTTTTCACTTTTTACTAGCACATTAAGTACCACCTATTAAACATGTTAAAAGTAATATGTGACATCAACCAGCAATATTTGAAAACAATTGACCTATATTTTGTCCAATCTGAATAATTTTCACTCACTTGAAGTTGTGGATCGCGTCAGCGAGACACAACTTCAAGTGGGTGAAAATTCAGATTGAATAATTTGGCGGTTAAAGGGTTAAACATACAGAGACCAGGCAGAGATACTTTAAAATGTGAACCAATAGCACCAAAATACAATAATTTGATCAGGTAAAATTGAATCTAGTAATGCAAGATGTAATGTCATGACACTTGAACCGATAACCGATAGATTAAATGATTTGTAATTTAAACCGATTGAGTCAAGATGAGCATTATGAGACGATTTGAACTTTGAACCGATAGAGCCTATAAATCAGATGATTTTAAGTTTCCACTGATAAAGCCAATATGACATAATTTGATTATTTAGGTTACAAGAGATGTACCCTTAGACCACTTGAGTACTATCTATAAAATCTCGTTTAACACTCACCAGTGTTCAAATTCCCACATTTGGTTGTCAGCTTCGTGCCAGTCCCATTTGCAGATACGGCTACCAGCCTCACCAGCCTCGTCGTCTCCCATGGCCACGTCAAACACCTTCTCGGGTTCCACGCGATTCGCGACGCGCTCGTCCACGATGGTCCACTGCTGGTCATCCTTCTCGTCAAATTCCTCAATTTTCAAAGCGTTATCGTCCTCTGCAAAGTGAAAAACAACCTTGTTAAAAATCGGCAAACTCTGTAACTACATGTATCTCATACATACCACCCAGTAAACACAAAACAATCATATGGCATTTGTACATTGTTGGTTCGACGGTGAAGACGTTGGGACGACGTTGTACACATGCTATACAAATGTTTTGTGTTCGCTGGGTATTGGCAAACTGCGTTTTCTCTCCCCTCTCACAGAGGTGGGGACATGTTGGTTTACCTCTGTCCACTGAGTCTGTCTGTCGCGTTCTCTCTGTCTGTGTGTGCCATTCATTTCTGTCCGTCTGTCCAGCGCTTTCTATCAAGAAGGTGGTCAAACACGCGACATTGACCCAATGCTGGGTCAATGTTGTCCCACCGTCTTTGACGCTGAATGTGGGTCAGCGTCACAGACGGTGGGCCAACATTAACCCAGATTTGGTTCAAAGCATCGTGCTGGTATAGTCTATGCTACACAAGCCCACCATTGACCCGGCAATATGTCGGTGTAACGTACATTAGTCCAGTGTCGGACCATTGTGTATGACGCTGGCCAACATTTAAACGGCGTTGGAGCTGTGTATACTATGTGTACGCACTTCCGCAAGCATAAAGTACTGACAAGGGCTGAATGGATAAAGGCCAGCACCGGCGAAGCTGGGTCAACATTTAACAGACATTGGCTCGGTGTCAGTTTGTACTCTTTGGACACACCACCGCCAACAGAAAGCACTGTCCAGTGTTGAATGGTTGATGGCCAGAATCGGCGATGGGGACCAGCGTTGAACCGGCATCGGGTTGACGTGTCATGTTTGCTGGGCATAGTGTGGTAGGCGAGTTGGCCGCTGATAGGGGTCCACTTAGCTATGCAGCAAACACAGGGTACTCACACAATGCTGTTTCATTGTTGGCCCACCGTCTTCGACGCTGGCCCAACATTGAAACAGCATTTGGTGAATGACCAGTGTTTGCCGGGTATTAGCTATCAACCTTTAAGCTGCCGGAGGGGAGACATCTCCAATTTTTGTTTACACAAACGGTGAATTTTCTAGTTAAACTAGGATGGCTTGGCAGCATGATCGCATCAACTCGCAGACTTGTCTGTGTGACTCTCTTGCAATAAAAATCGTCATAGCAAACATTCTCATACATTAACAACAAGTACCTTGACGATGACATCGCAAGCTCTTACACAATAACTACCATACTGAGAAATGAAATGATCATGGTAGGCCTACACATCACACAAGATATGCTGCTAGATTTTTTTCAGTAGATGGCTCAAGTGTGGAAGTGCACACAAACAGTTCTGTAGAATTTACCTAGAGTTAGGCAATTGTAAATAGCAAGACAACAAGACATCGTACCATCAAAATCCAGCACCATATTGGGGTCAAGTTTTGTGCGGATACAGCCATTACAGGGGTCCAAGAAAAACAACTGATTGTCGGCGTCATCCTCGTCCTTTTTGTCCCACAACACAACCTGCAAGGAAATCAAATACATTTTTCAGAATCAGTCCCAGCAAACACAAAACATTTGCATAACATTTTTACAATGTTGGACCAACGTTGAAGACGTTTGGCCGACGTTGTACAAATATTATGCAAACGTTTTGTGTTAACCGGGGTAGTGCAAGCGTGGTAGCTCATAATCGCACAGGAACAAATATATTGGTGAACCATGTGCTGCGGAATTGTTTGTCCCTGTTTTTCATTCTTCTGAAGTTGGAATTTCCAGAGTAACTTCCAGGTTCGGATGACAAACAAAATTTATTTGTTAAATATATAAAAAAAATTAAATTGTATTATTTGTTCCACTAAGCATCATTCACAAGGTATTTTTTTAATGTATGTGGCATTTTAGTTAGTTTGAAACTTGCTTGTAAACGTATGATCCCAGCAGCACAAAGGCTAACCCGTGTGCTGCTGGGATCATGTATATACAGTTCCAGCAAATGTTTAACTGTATTTAAAGGTGATCTATCACCCCTTATATAGTATGAATAATTTTGTGACAAATAAATCAAAGTTGCCACAAGATGGGGCACAAGTGTTTCCTTATATGGGGTGATTGGCTATCATGTGACCCTCTGAAAAGGTCACATGATAGCCAATCACCCCACATAAGGACATACTTATTCATACCATATAAGGGGTGATAGATCACCTTTAATGATATTGAAATTGATAAAATAGTTTGAAATAAATGTGAAATATTTCAGTGTTTATGACAGGACAACACATTGCCAGGACTCAGCTGGTGGCTATTTCAGTGCTGTTGACCACGCTATGAAGTCCTAATCAAAATTTAAAACACACCACTACATTATTTTCTTTGTCTGACCACGACATTCTAAGGGACGCACCATTTGATATCTGAGGGGGGGGGCTAGAGTTTTTGTTGCTTGCAAACTTTTTTTTTTACCTCCGGTGGAAAACAAGCTTTTTTTTGGCGATCAACGTCCGATAATTTTTTTTTCTGTTATGTCGAAGAAATTTGTTGTCGTATGCTTTCCCTATTATGTACGTTACCATTTGGTGTTTTTTCTTGTCAACATATTTTTCATCAATCTCGACAACACACTTTTTTTCTGCTCACATTTTCAACAAACTTTTTTTTCTGACGTTTGTGTCGACAAACTATTTTTTTCAATTTTAATCTAGCCCCCCCCCCCCTCCCAGATATCAAATGGTGCGTCCCTAAGCCGGGAATGGAGACTTAAGACTTGAGACTTGGAGACTTGTTGATCAAATACAGACCAATATCGTGGTAAGCCTATGATAGTATAATCAGTCAGGCGCGACCGATCTGTTGATTATGAGGGATTTTTATTTGGTCGAATGTGTTTTAAGTCAGTCAAAACCTTCGGGGCTCAACATTCTTAGTTTTGAAAAAGGCTCCCGCCTTCAGCCTCGGCCTTTTTCAAAGCTAAAAATGTAGAGCTCCTCGGGCTTAATCCTATACGAAAGGCATGGGGGTATTGTGGGCAACGCCAAAACTCTGGCCGTCACATTCGAGTGGCAGTTTATTTGTCACAATTGTTTTCTATTATGTAATAATTTAAATGATGTGTGATCAGTCAATGAGCCATTGTGAATTCAAGGGTTCATCACAGTCTACAGGTCTTGAAGCTAAATATGGCTGAACTTCTGAATTTTTTTTAGAAGAAAGAGTAATTCTTAATGTTGTAGACATAGATATGACAACAAGGCTTCTAAATGTGGGAGAGAACTGTGATGCACTGCTCAGAGAATTTTGGAAAACACCTTTTCTACAAAGAGGCAACAAAAAACAAATTTCAGCATGACATGTGGCACACACTTTGGTTTCCTACTGAGCACTATCTTTGTCTTTAACATCTGTACTATATCTTAACTTATTTGTGATGACGCCACAATTTCTGGCATATGGTCTCACCACCCCAAATGCCAGTCCCATTGAAATACATGTATAATGCCAACATTCTAAGGGCCGATTTCACCACTTTCGTCCCTAGCCACACTCCAATGTGACACACCATAATAACACATATGCTGTACTTTTTGAAAAACAGCGCCGAAAATGGTATGCTTACCAATTAGATTTTGACCTAGGTCCCCATATGTGGAAAAAGGTCCAACTTGCCCAGATCTCCCTAAATATTCTTGCGCCCATTCCCAGAAAAGACACAAATCCTTCTCATCCCATGTGTCCATCCGAAAATCTAACATAACAGTTTTACATCATATCACAGAAAGCGAAAACAGTGTGTGCTTACACTTTATCCACATTATTACAACATTCCTGTATTTTTCTTATTTCACCAGAAGCGGAAACAACCATTTAAGGCAAATCTAGACTCGAATAAAAGTTGGTAATGTTTTCTTGGACACATCTTGTTTCGTTTCGCTCATTACTCCTAATCGTTTGAAAATATTATCCCATATAGTTATCATCTATATGAGCATCCCACTGCAAACTATTTTGTATTGTTATTCCAAGAAAACTAAATTTGTCAACGTATTTGAGAGATACACTGTCATTTACTATTTCTGGTAGGTTGAAATTAGGTGCAGATTTATGATTTATGATAAATTGTGATTTTTTCACATTCAGTGACAGTTTATTTACTTTCAACCATGTGTTTATTTTTATGATTTCAATATTTGAAATGTGGCTTAGTTGATCAATATTTTTGAAATGGTCAATATCAAAGGTCCTCGGCATATTTTATGATTTTACAATATGTACTGGCCGATACCGCTGCTTTTATATAAATAATAAAGAGGAGGGGACTTGTAATTGAGCTAATTGTGGTACCCTTGTTCTTATATTTTCCAAGATTGACGTTATGTTTTCAAACTGCCCATATACAGTTGAATAAACTTATTAATTAGTATACAGAAATAATTTTAAATAATTTTTATTAATAAAAAAGCGGCGTTCGATCTTGAATTTGTGTTTCAAATATTGGTCAAATTATATGGAAGTCACAATAAAAAAATTCTCGACCGAAAATTACTTGAAAACGGTAAATCACATATTATTATCTAGACCTGCGGTGAGCCAATATTCCTTATCATAAATAAAAAAAAATGGCGGCCATCTTGAATTTTTGGGTGAAATATAGGTCTAAAAACAAAATAAATACATTTCTCAACCCAAAATCACCTAAAAACCATAAATTGCACATATCTAGATGAAGAAAAACAGATCATTAAAATTTTATCATAAATGAATAACATGGCGGCCATCTTGGATTTGTTGGTGAAATATAGGACAACCTATCTCAAAACCGTACAAAATGAATTATCGACCTCAAATCACCTAGAAATGATAAATTACACATACCTATGTGGTAAATTTATGGAAATTCAATTGTTGTATTACATTTTGGCGGCCATTTTGAATTTTAGGTTTTCTAAAATTCCGCTCACACTTTTGCGAGAGACATCGGGGTTAATTTTGTTTTCACTGGTGTAAAAGGCAAATAAATCATAAAACCAACCTCTGGAAGCAACGGATACGGAATTACCAAAATATGCTCCAACTAAACTTCTCTAACATGCATAATGCGCGCAAACGATCGTCATCAAAGATGCTACGAACACCATGTTGAATGCATACTCATTGTGTGACAGTCATTGTGTAACTCGTTTCACTGTATGCTGAAATTAGTTTCAACACTCCCACTCCACTATGTAAAATTAGTTCCAACATGAGATGTCGTTCTGTTAAATAATATAAATTTTAATGTCAAAATATAGGATATATAAGGATAACGTTTAAAACACTGGGGTTAGCTTGAAAACGGTTGAAACGTAATCCAGCGCATCTTGAGCAAGGGTATTTCTAAATTGTGTGGAAAGGTTCAAAATATCTAAGTTTGTTCATAAGGCTACATCCATTATTACCATATTAAAATATGGGACTATCCGACTTTCTGTCATTCACTGCCCAGTGTTGTTTGAATATTATTATAATAGTCCGTCGTTAATGTCAAACAACTTTGACTGCATGGTGATAGCATGATTATTTCTCGGGTGGCACCGCTGGTTATTTTGCTTCGCGCCTGAATAATTTGCCGCGGATGCGATGCTTCAATTTCGCGCCTACCATAATCCAGTACTTTCGGATTGATTCAAAATTAGGAATTCAGAATATGAAGCAAATTTGCTAAAGGAGTCTTAAGAAAAAATATGCTTTACAATAAAAATGTAATTGAAAATGATTTCAATGAAAAAACTACATTTCGTGGATTTCTTTGACGACGGAGAAAAAACCCATTGTGTCACAGGGAAAAAACATAGTGTCTAGACGTCATTATACTGAACCCACTTGAAATGGGCATAAATCATACAAATAACAACCAGGAAAACTATACTTGCTTCTGGAGTTCTGATAACTTACCCTTGTACCTGGATCTGCGCTACCACCTTGGATATCAAGAGCCAGGCCGTTCATTTTGCTTAAGATGTAGAAATACTTCCCCGTAGGCATCTTGCCGGCTGGTTGATTTCAGCTGTTTGACGTAAGAATTAATCTAGATAAAGATAAAAACAAAAATCATCGTACATGTAAAGCGTAGAAGAATAGAGATATGTCACATGTAAAGTAATCGTTACACTAAATAGTACAGAGATTCAAATGTCCATTTCTGTGATCCGCGTTGACAGCTTACCTGAATTTGATACAAGATGTAGGATGATTAAGGATGCACTACCACGCTGATCACCTCAACAAATAAAAGGCTTGCTCGTATGTGAGCAGGAAAGCTAGACTCTGCCCACCAGCCTCTGATAACCTGAGTACACACACCCATACTGATAAACCTTATCATTCTCTGTAACATAGCCAGTGGTAATTATCACATAGAACCTTATAATTAATAACCATTAATGTGTTATTATTATTACACCGTAAAAATACAATTACATAGATAAGTATGTTTATTGTGGGACATGAGTTTTATTTCAATGGTTTTCGGGTGTTTTCTTGTGAAACTTTCTGTTGCACCACAGCTGCTCTGCAAAGCCAAAAGGCAGTAGCTGCTTACTTGTAAAGTAAGCAGATACTGCCTTTTGCCTTTGCACGACAGAATGGTACTCTGCAGAGCCAAAATGCAGTAACTGCTTGCTTGAAAAGTAAGCAGTTACTGCATTTAGGCTTTGCACATCACAATGGTTGAGCAAATACAGTTAAGGTGGGTAGATTAGTCATCACTATTGATTTAGAAGGTGGGGTCGCTTATCAACGTACATACACATTATACAAATGGACTTTATCACATATCGGTAAATGATTAATGTTTTCTCAATCCATCCAGTTATAATAATCAAGCGGAAACCAAGGTAGAAATTCAGGTGCAACGTTGTAGGTCGTTGTGTTTTTTGGGCTGGACTCGTGTAATGTATTAAGTTTTCAGAAACAATTTATTTAATTATATATCCCTCTTCATCTTGGAAACATTTTTAAAAATGTCGGTGTATTTCCGAAATACAGTTAATGTATGTTATTATATGCAATGATCTCCATTCATTTTGTTTATATCACATTGTTGTTATTTGAAAAAAAATGTGTAGGCCTATTTATTATCCGTTGTGGACGGTCCAGTACTACAAATAGAAACTTACTGGCTTTACTAACGTGTGTAATTTCCCACTTATGTCTCAAAATGTGTGAGCACTAACATATCTCTTTTTCATGGGCTTATCTATTAATGAATGATTAACACGTACACCACATTACATTTAGGCCACGCAGGTACTAAGTATATTAATAATCTGCCTGTTAACGGCACGCCTGGCAGTCATAGAGATAATCGAATTGGATTATCCATTGGAAATGCTGGATGCATTACGCTAAAAAATATGAATTAAAACACAAATACCTAAAGATACAATTTTTTTTTTTTTTGTAGCTGTCAATTTTCAAGTAACGTTTTATTTTGCATCACACCTTATAAGAATGATTATATAGGGGTTTAAATACATTGACGACTATTAATCCTGATCAGAGGTGCAGTCTCATACAAGCGTTATATATTTAACCCTTACAACGCTGAATTATTTTGTATAAACCATGGATCGAGACCAAAGTTTTTTTTTCAAATTGAAATCATCATAAATATCTTAGTTATTTCTTCCTGGCTAATTTGAATATCTGTGTCATGGATCTACGACCATTATAAATATTTTAATTCTTTCAGTGTGGGACTCATCTACAGGCGGCAGATTCTGACGTATAAAGACGGTTCCCGCGCTGAAAGGGTTAATATACGACTTCCATTTTTAAATGGATCTTGTCGTGTATTAACACATCGACGTCCTAATTTTAAGGGACGGTATAATCTATGAGATATTCAAGCTATGAAACTGCATAGAGCTGTAAAATTAATATATTTTACGACAGTTAATTACCAGCTGATTACAGCTATGCAAACGCAACAATTAGTAACTATAAGGTCAATTTACAGGCGATTTATAACCTTTTCATCGCTGATATTAATTTGTATCCTATTCAAATTCTCTAGCTAGTTTAGTAAAATTATCATTTGTATCTTGGGATTGTTTGTTGGTTTATTGTTGGTTCACATTACTATGATGATTATCTAAACCCAAGCGTGCTATTAAATGATAAAATTAACAAAGCATTAGTTGTGTAACTGTTGAATATAATTCATGCGTGAAGTCAATACTGAAAACTGATAAATGACCTGGGATAAATCATGTCCTTTAATTAATATGTTCACATCCCCTTATTAGAGGCTGCACCCCACCCGCCCTGCTTACCATTAAACATCGAGACGGGTGGCAGAAACTTGAGTTTAAAACAAACTTTATTGGGGCCGTGCAAGCGACACGCGGGAGTGAGTGAATATTTCTTTAGATCGCTCTCTGCACAATTATGGCAATATCGCGACAGAAAGAAGCCCTACCTTTATCAAATGATTTCAAGGGTTCTTTATATTACCCGGTACCATAGACATCACTGTATACTCTATCCATTTGAACAGTTTGGGGCACAGTATATGCACAATTTCGACAAGAAACATTACACTGGCCGGGATTCGAACCCATTATCAGTTATGAGCCACAACCAGATCGAATTAGTTATTGGTACCGGCAGCAACACGATGGCGTGCGACAAAATATCAGTTAAGCCTTATCATAGATAGAAAACACAAGGCATGTGAACAAGCATCACTCCAGGCGCCTCCTGACGCATGCTTACAGTGTGAGAAATGAAGTCATTTGCTGACCACAGAAGAAGATTCCTTAAAGGTCAGCATGTACGGTTACCGCCTGCAGCTTGCCAGCAGTGTGTTTTAACTTTTCACTCTACTGCCGTTTTACAAACACATAGTGCATTCTCTGGCCGCTCGGATGCCGCGTCCAGTATATTTTTTGAAATTGGCGGGTGACCATATGATATTAGAAGTTATTTGAGCAGTAAGTGGCACATCAACTTTTTATTAATTCATTCTAACAGCTACACCTCCACTCACACAAGACGGGATGTCTCTCTGGCCTACTAATGAAATGAATCGGGCTTTAAGCCACCTTTGTGCACATAGGCCTATAGGCTAAACTGGGCCAGGAGAACCTCCTGAGGATAGTGAGATGATTGAGATGACACTGTCCTCCAGACACAGGATTCGAAATTCGAGCCCTGGCGGTCTGAGGCCGAGCACGCTACCTCTCGGTCACGAAGGCTCCCCACAATACTGACTTTCACACGTGGATGGAGAAGAAACATTTTTTGTTTCTTTCAAACCGCCGAGACCGGGAACCGAACCCCGAGCTCTGGCGTGAAAGGCAGCGGTGCTACCCACTACCCTAGGGCCCCCGCCCTCTCTGGCCTACAGCGAAGGCTAACTAGATTTTAAAAGGTGTTCAGCGGCACAGCCTCACTAACTAATTATGTCGGCCAATCAGATACATACTCGAGGCAAATCCTTGAAAGCCACTCCTGGATCCCATTGGCCGACAGAGCACGCAAATCTAATCATAGACTCACAGGTTTCGATGAAAAAGCCATAACGTGTGAATATAGGGGGGGGGGGGCAATGGCCCTGGGTGACGAAGCGCCGGACAAGGTTATAGCATCGACCCAACACCTCACCAGGCCCCAGTCCACCAGCCTTCGGTGTTCAAATACACAATCGTTTACCCTGACCATGAACTCGGCCAGTGTACACCTAACACTCCAAGTTCAACGCCGCTTTATTAGTTCAAAAAACACATATTTAACTAACTCATATGGTACTACTGCTATTGTCATTGATTACATATTGGGTGATATAGTCTGCTGCAATAATCGTGACCCATAGTTTTAAAATACTGCACCAAATCTGGATTAGGCCTACACATTTACAAAAACTTGCTGAAATTAATCACAACGTCGTTTTTGTGAAGCTACTATCACATTGCCCCGAGTGATTATATGAACATACATGGCATAATACACAACTATACTGCCGTGCAAAGCTAAAAGGCAGAATCTGTTTACTTTACAAGTAAGCAGATACAGCCTTCGGCTTTGCAGTGCAACATAATATAACTGAGTTAACGATAATTAGCTGAATAGTGAACAAGAGCCATTGGCCCAATGCTGATGTAAAGCTGGACCACCTTCTGCGACGCTGGCCCAATATACAGCAACATTGAATCAATGTTTCGTGTTTACTGTGTCTTATAATATTAGGGTATGTTTCAATTGACTATAGGCTACCCAAGCAAACACCACAAGTTGAAACAATGGTGTTTCAATGTTAGCCCAACGTCGGCGGCACTGGCCCAGCATTTATACATCATTGTTTAGAGTGTCGTGTTTGCTTAGTACTTATTGACACTGCTTCCACTCATCTTCACGTGACTCGTTTTTAAAAGCAAAATGTTGAAAAAGTGTTTTTCTTTAATTTGCCTTCTGCCAAGTAGACCTACAGCCTTTAAGGGCAGACTGTGTCTGTCTTTTGAGTGGCTCACATATTTGCCTATCCATGGTTAAAATGAAGGTTTCAGAATATTTGATTTCTAAAGTCCATTGTCGTGTGTAGTTCATATCAGCTGTATTTACTGTATCCGGAATAATTTTTCATATATTATGATTCACACTCGATATGGTCACAACCGGTCCTTTTGATATGGCTTTTTTAAAAGGTGGTCTTTTGTTTTTTGGTGATAACAAGCGTCGTCATACATCACCACTTGAGACTAATAAATATAGGCCTACCCCCTTCTTGTGGATCGACGTTTAGATCCGTCTGTTGATATCGATTTCTTAACCCTTCATCTCCCGTAACAGTAGTTGGCCTATTCACCTTGATAAGTTTGGGAGGCAATTAAATTAGAATAAGCAATAACACTTATTTTTTATAGGTCATGTATGTAGTAGTAGTAGCAGTAGTAAAATAATGCTTAACGTTACTGTTTGGCTGTAATGGTCATTTAAGTGAACTTCTAATACGTTAAAATATCACAGTACAGTGATGAGGTGAATGATGTACAGATGATGACGTGAGGGTGGGGTGATAGGGCATGGTGAGTTATTGAGAGTGTTTTCCTGGGAATATTTACCCCCAGGGATTTACCCCCAGACATGCCCATACGGTGGGAGACTTGGGATTCGCTATGCAATTTAATGCTGAAACTCCGTTGCTTTTCGTATATCCTTGGGTTGGGTAGTTCCCAGAGTAACAATAGCTGAGTGTAACTTTTTTCATCCCACGTGAGAGACCTAATGTCAAACACTCTATTACGGTAGTTATATGCCTTAGCACAGCCAACATCAGTGCCTGCACTGATGCAGTAGCTGCATTGGCACCGCTGTTGGGCGGAGGAACCAGGGTCGGCCGCCAGCAGGACACCCGAAGATCATAGCCAGACACGTGGAAGTTGCAGCGTCCATTGGATAACCGTGTAGCATGTAAACGACGGAATTAGGACTGAAATGACCCTCCCAGGTGGGAGGGAAAAGTACTACTACTAGCAACGATCCCGGTACCCCTGGTCATGCATGTAAGCCCTGCTGGCCAACTTTATATACATTAGGGATGTCAGTGTTTTAAAAATTAAATTATGATAATAATAAGAGTAAGCATAATGCATGATCGGATAATGCGTTAATATAGGACCCTTCTTGCTATTATGGAGGAGGATCCGCAAAATAAACACCATTGCTTTATTGGTGATCTGAACAAGAACACACTGGAGTGTGACAGTGACGGTTTTCACAGTGTTTCTTTATGTGCAACTAAATCACATATCTATTCGTTGCCCTCAGTGAATGAGTAATGCCACCACTCTCATCCCTACTAGACAATCCTGGATACACCCTGATTAATCAATAATAAGGTTAATATGAGCTCCTTCGAATAAAACGACACATCTGCCAGACAGACTGCCAACCCAGCAACGCAAGACGTTGAACCATTGTTGGTTTAATGTGGGGCCAGTGTCATAGACGGTCGGCGGTTGCCCCACATTAAATCCACACTGGTTCAACGTTTTGTGTTTGCTGGGAACCCGCCAGCAGAGGATATGTGCAAAACATTATCAACAATGATAAATTGAATAAGTTGTCTGAATCCGGAAACGTAAAGGCTGTCTGGATTGCTGCAACCGTATGTATAGGTTTGAACCAACACGTGGGCTGCCTGCGTAAAGGTCGTCCGTATCTAGTACATCTGAGATACAGTTTTTGTAAGGAAGATTTGACAAGAGGGTCAGTCTAGTGTGTGGCTGCTACAACACCATCTCATACATCTGACAATAAGAAACATACAATGCTACAGATATAGTGTTTGTGGCGCGAAAATCATATAATTATAAAGACTGTATAGTGAGATAAAACTAATGTACAGAATGTCGATACATCGAAACATGTCTTTATCTGTTTGTTTGTTTGTATGTTGCATCTAACCATGGTAATGACACGTAGCTTTAATTGAACCTATATGTTCACGTAACATTCTGATATTGTAGGTAGTTTTATATCACACCCTGCTATGTACCATGTTGTAAATGAATATTAGTGGTAATTTTAGACATTTTTATAAAATTATTTTATCACCTGTACAATATAAATAAAAAAAGATGGGTTAAACATAATGAACATATATAAACAATATGCTCCATATATATTTCACAACTCACATTTAAAGATGGCAATATTTCCAGCTGACTGATTTGACGGCAATGGGTTCGAAATTCACCTATTATTGTCCATTAGCTAGTGATTTTGTTATTGATTTAAAGGCCTATACACAGGACAGATCTTTTTTTTATAAATGGTGCTGATCTAGAATATACAAAAAAATTACTTTTAAAATTTTATGGTGGCTGATGTTGTTTTAGAGTATATATAAAAAAACCCAGAAATTGAAGACAAAGTTCTGATCAATCATGTCCTTCCATTAGTTAGCTAGAATAGTAAATGAAACGAATTCTTGAAAGGAATGAATTCACTTTCTTAATCATATTTAGGTCATTTTTTAGTTATACAACTTTGTAAATATATTGTTCTTGACAACCCATCTAGCTCACAACATTATGATAGACCCCACTACAGTTTCTTAAATATATTTAAAAATATAGCTTTAAACGTTCCTTACACCAGCTCTTGGTATATAATAAATATGCCCGGCGTCTTATGCATTGTAATTAAGACATGTTTTTATCTGTGTAGTGGTAGTCCCAACAAATCTGTCTGATTTGGTGGGGAAATAAAAAATGGAACAATGCTTATTCTGCCAATGTAGCTGTATGCAATATCACCTGTGCAGACAATATTAACCTCATTGAATACGTAGGACTACAGGCTGGAGAGTTTGACATTCTAAGCCGGGAATGGAGAGTTATTGTTGATCAAGTACAGACCAAAAAATCATTATCATGGTAGGCCTATGGTGGTATAATCAGTCAGGTGTGACCGAGCTGTTGATTATGATTCATCCTCATTATGGTCGGGTGTGTTAAAGTCAGTTAAAACCCTCAGAGCTCTACCAGCTCTACATTCTTAGCTGTGGAAAAGGCCTCAGCCTTCGGCCTCGGCCTTTTCCACAGCTAAGAATGTGGAGCTCCTCGGGCCTTATCCTATACGCTAAGCTCAATCCTCCTTTATACAGACCACAGTGACGGTCATATCTGGGCAGGTTCCAAGCATACACGACACGTTACAGCAATAATGTTATAATGTTGGGTCACCATCTGCGACGCTAGCCCTACATTAACATACCATTGGGTTAACGTCTCGTTTTTACAGTGTTGACCACTCGTGGAGACCACTTGAATGGGAATACCTGTGAACGCCTGATATGAAGCACTCCTGGGGGTCGAAAGCAGAGGAGGGCAGTCCCGGCACATGGGAAATATTAACATATTCTTGTGATCTGAGTGAGGTCGACTTTTACGATGTAGTATGTTTTCATGTACTGTATTATTTAGATACCGTGATTATAGATGATGAATAATATATATGATTCTCTTTATATTATTTAAAATTTACCATATAATTATATAATTATCACGTACATTCAAAGGTGATGCCAATGCCGAGGACTATCAAATTAGTTGAAAGACGAAATTGAGCAAGGAAAAAATATCGCTTTGAAAAAGTTAACAAAATTGATTATGAATTGCTTCATTCAACATATTTTCTCAATCTTGATCGTGCAAGAAAACAAAAGAAAGATCTTTCAGTACTGCGTCAATAGTATGATTCTGTCATTATGTCTATTTTAGACAAATACGCGCCTGTGAGTACAAAGTCTGCCAATACAGACACCATCCACTCAATGGATGAAAACATTAAAGTATAAAACCCTTCTTCACAATCTTGAGTGAAAATGGGGTAAATCACGCACATATCTAGATCGTTCTCGTCACAAGCGTCACCGCCACCTGTGTACTGGAATGATAACTAAAGCCTAATCGAAATATTCAGCTGATAGTATTTCCGAAGATTTGGACAATCCGCGTCGCCTATATAACTATATAAATAACATTCTGCTTAGCATTTCACCATCTGCTCTGCCATAATTCACACCAGTTGGTGACAATTGCTCGAAATGTCGATAAAAATGGCGTTAATTGTTCCAAGATTCCATATAAAGTACCGAATATTCCATCAATGCAAAAAACTGAAATCATTTCCAAAACGTGCAAATTAAAGAAATTATTTTGGGCTCATCGTCAAAATCATGTTTTCTGGAACTCATTCCTACAAGTGTGCTGAAAAATTGTCTTTAAATACTAATAACTCCCATCACTGACATACTCAAGATTTTAATGGAAACTAGTAGGCCTACGTTTTCTCATACTACTACTTAAAGGGACATGCCCAGGTCTAAAATCATCAAAAATAGGTGATTTCATTTTAGCTTAATAATATGACCATATGATGTAAACATGTCCATAGACTAGAACTGCAAAAGTTTTTAAATTTTTGTGCTGCGCACTTACCAGTTAGGCTAGATATAAAGACGAAATTCCCGTATTTCTTATTTTTGACATGGTTGTCAATAAGCTGGTGAATGCGCAGCACAAAAATTGAAAAACGTTTGCAGTTCTAGTCTATGGACATGTTTACATCATATGGTCATATTATTAAGCTAAAATAAAATCACCGATTTTTTATGATTTTAGACCTGGGCATGTCCCTTTAAAAAAATATTTCTTAAAGCGAACTGAAAAATTACAGGCCGGCATCCAACTTGAGGTTAATTACACAAATCTTAGAAGAGGTAATAGCCAATCCTTTGCAAGCTCATATAAAACACAACGATCTATCTAATCCATTACAATCACCCAACATGAACATCATTCTACAAGGGTGAACAGCTCTGACACTGCTTGACTTGTCGGCTGCTTTCGAAACAATTGGCCATGCTACACTAACAAAGATACTTTCAGATTGGTGTGGAATATCTGGTAAGACTAAAAAAATACGCATCAATACGTGAAAATTAAAGACAATCTGTCAGATAAAGTTACACTCTCATATGAAGTTCCAGAGGGCTCCGTAGGGGACCACTGCTTTTTACCTTATTATTCTACACCACTTGTTAATCGCCAGTTTCTATATAAAACACCATCTGTATGCCGATGATACCCAAATTTACATGCCCCTTTCAGTTTCGAACGCCAAGGAATATTTCAACATTGTTTATTGTGTGTATCGGCTTAATTCCAGGTGAAGACACATATCCATCTGCATCCTCGGAGTAATATTTGACAGTAGCTTGAATTTCCGAAAGCACATATCCCAAACAAGGTCACGCTTTTATCATATCTGCTACCTACGTCGAATTTAAAAATGTCTGTCTTTACCTCTTGCCAAACAAATTGCACTGGTCAGCAGCAAATTGTAACTCCCTCTCTAACAACAGCCCAAAAAAGGACATCGGTAGATTACAACGTGTTCAGAACTGCCTTGCCAGTACGGTAACCAAAGCCCCACGTTTTAGTCGTTCTGTCTCTATACTAAAACAATTACACTCGCTTCCTGTCAAATTTCGCATTCATTTGAAAATGTGCACTGTAACTTCTCGAAACCTAAATAAAAAGACTTATTTGGCAAAAATACTCGAACTATCTACGCACCACAAATTCAAATAAATATTTTTGTTCCCCATATAAAAACTAGGATTGGATCACGAGCTTTCTCTGTAGCTGGCCCAGCCTTATAGAACCCTCTGCCTGTGGCATGTTAAAAGTCATGGGGATTCATGATGACTTTCAAAAGCTTGGCAGAGACGCAAGTCAAGAGTTCATAACACTTGAAGCTGGATACAATTTTATTAAGACACAGAAGACAGGCATCTACTTTACACTATATATACAGAAAATAAAAACGACCCTCTCAGCTAGGGTGTGACTTTAGTAGTAACTCAAAACCCCTCAGCCTTATTACACTATATGCTGAATTCATTTGGCAATTCTCGCCTGAGAGAATCAGTGGCCTCAGTAGATGTCACACTACCATCTGAACCAGGCGTTGGCACGATGCCTTTCCACCACCTTAGGATGCTGGGCCAGCATCGCGCCAACTACAACATGCAAGACACAGTGTTCGCCCAATTATTGTACCATCTGAATACAGCCTACATCAATGCTTCGGGGTCCCGCGTTGGTACAACGCTGGTCCACCATCTCCAGATGCTGGCCCAGTGCTGCACCAATGATTGTGCGGAAGACCACCATTCCTATTAGGCTATTATGCTACCTGTACTTTAACCAACCTCCAGGCATTCACTGACCGCCTTTGTCCTGCAATAGGACCACAGCGTTGGCTCAACGGCGGATAAACGGTAGTTATTCGCATTCGGAACAAGACGTTGGCCCAGCACTGGGTCAATGCTTACAACTCGTCTTTCATTTAAATATATATACTTTTTTCCGGTTGTCTCTTGACGAACCTGCTTAATTTGCATGTTATTTGATAAATGATCATGTGTTTAGAATCTGTGCGCCTCTGAGCTCGGTCCGCTGATTGTTTGATTGATTGATTGATTGATTGATTGATTGATTGATTGATTGATTGATTGATTGATTGTTTGATTGATTGATTGATTGATTGATTGATTGATTGATTGATTGATTGATTGATTGATTGACTGATTGATTGATTGATTGATTGATTGATTGATTGATTGATTGATTGATTGATTGATTGATTGATTGATTGATTGATTGATTGATTAAATGATTGATTAATTGATTGATTGATTGATTGATTGATTGATTGATTGATTAATTGATTGATTGATTGATTGATTGATTGATTGATAGATTGATTGATTGATTGACTAAGTGATTGATTTATTGATTAATTGATTGACTGATTGATTGATTGATTGATTGATTGCTTGCTTGCTCGCTTGCTTGATTGATTGATTGATTGATTGATTGATTGATTGATTGATTGATTGATTGATTGATTGATTGATTGATTGATTGATTGATTGATTGATTGATTGATTGATTGATTGATTGATTGATTGATTGATTGATTGATTGATTGATTGATTGATTGATTGATTGATTGATAGTAACCACACGGATCAGTTTTATTTTGTAAGACAAATAAAGAATATGCCCGTAATATAATATGTGAGGGGCTCTGTGCTTCGTTTTGTCTGTGGAATTTTGGAGAAAAACAAATATTTTGACGCTCTAGCATAATGTATGTTATTAATTTTATTAATTTTATTATTTGGCTTGACTTTTGTGAAGAAGGCAAGACTAAAATACAAAGCCACACACTTATATTAGACTGGGGAAACTATTGATTTGGTCCACAATATTATTAGCTGAATGAATACATGAGCTACTCCTGACTCTTATTTATTGCTATGAACACATTCTCAGGTGTAATGTACTTGAACTGTGTCCCTCATTCATCCTGTCGTAACTTGTACCTGTAGAAAGCAATGACGTACAGCTTCGTTTATTACATCCATCAGTCACACCTAGCAACACAAAATCTGTATTCATCAGAATATAACGATTCATTTTTTGGGTAGACACGTACACGTACGGGGATTTCAAATTATTCCACTTATTTCTGGCTATATATTATACAACATAATTGCTACTATTTTATATTGAAATATTAGGATGTATATAGGCCAACGTATTATTGCTGGGCGGTGAAATGTTACACTGAATACAATATATTCATTACATATAAATTTATTACAACATAATTTATTACATCAATCCTCAAATGTAATTATAAATAAAAATACTGGATCCTCTTTCCTAAACAAATAATTGATGCGATTTATCGACGCAGGTAAAACCAACAAGTTTATGACAAAGTCAGTGAGTGAATGAGGCAATCGGTCTGTGGTTGTTAGGGGTGGTTTGTGAGTGAGTGAGTGAGTGAGTGAGTGAGTGAGTGAGTGAGTGAGTGAGTGAGTGAGTGAGTGAGTGAGTGAGTGAGTGAGTGAGTGAGTGAGTGTATCATTTGATCCATGCCGCTTTCAAAAAAACATATTATGTATCTCTCACGGCCAATAAATACTTGTTATGAAATTGTAAGGTCCTTGGAATTTTTTAATATTAAACTTCAGCATGTTTCAATATTTCGACAAAACAAATTTATAAATAAATGTTAACATTAGCTGCAATTATGCTATGTTGACAATATTTAATTTCGTTACGTTATTCTACTAAGCATATTTACACGAAAATTTCGCTATATCACAATCCAGCTATGATGTTTTAAATTTGAAGGTCACATATGCTAGCAGCATTTAGAAAATGTAAAAACATGTTATCACATTCAACTTTTTAAAAATCAAGTTTTATGTGATAGCTGAGACTAACTTTACCTTGAACATTTCTTATTTCATACACTACATATTATATACTTTCGATCCACTCTACCATAAGTTTGCATTACGCGTTTACTTGGTAGTCAGTCAGCATTATTATTTAAAAACATACGTAAGGCTATTTTTATTTGATGGTAGTTTGTTTATAGTTGTAGTCCATACATTATCTTACAAAATTACAGTTATAGGTGTAAACCAAGTAAAACATACATAAGCTTAAGAGATTTAAACCAGAGGTATTTTTGAATTGTAAGTCAAATATTGTTTCAATCATTTCATAAACATCACAAACGTATTCCTTGATCCAACTACACCAGAAACGATATATTATACATTATTGGAGGTCTCCTAGATAAAAATATATGTTTTTGTAGGTCTCCTAGATTAAAATATATGTTTTATGTTGACATTTTGTATCGATTACCCCCTTTACGTTTCACAAAATGGATATGCTGGCTTTATGCTAACTTTTTGCAAGGCCATGAGACTTTTAAGACCACTGATATGTATGTATTTTAAAAAAACACAAACAAGTTTAGTCACACCAAATGGTATTTAGTTGCAAAAAAGTTGAATTAGACTATAAGAGTTAAAAATAACAAGTTCAATATAATAAAACCGGCGTAGTATCCCCAACTAAAGTTGATCTGTAAAAAATTGTAGGAAGCAAATTTCAACTGACTTGGGTGGGTATTGGTATGGTCAATTACCAAGAAAAATCAAGGTGGGATAGGGGCCGGAAAAAATGTTTAATTAAAGAAAATCCAAAATGACCACCCCATAACTTTTGAACCATGACTTTCTTGCTGTAATGAATGAAAAAATATAGAAGTCTTCATAATTAAATTACAATATTTACAATATGCAAAATGTGCAAAAGGTAACAATAACATAATACATGGTCGTATCGGTTGTTTTTAATATGTTGAAATTAGTTTTAGGTCGATATCTTTAAAACCATTAAAGTTAGGGTATACAAATATATTACGGACCCTCCATAACATGACCATTGCGCAAAATTTTCTCCAGCCCTAATCCCACCTTACTTTTTTAGGAAATTAACCATACCATTACTCACCCAAGCCAGTTGACATTTGCTTCCTTTCTTCCCAAAGGCATAAAAACGTATTCCTTGAACAAAATATTACAAAAACCATGTGTTATACATTATTGTTGGTCATGTAGAAAACATATATTTTCCCGTACATTTTGCTATCGCCCCTCCCCCTCCCCCCCTCCGTAATGGGCACCTACTGGCCATATTAGCAAAATTTATGGAACGGTCATCATACTTTTTTAGACCCCTGTTATATGTAATTTTTGCAAAACACAAAAAAGTTTAGTCACTCCAAGAGGTACTTAATTGCAAAAAAAGTCAATTATAAGAGTATAAAATAACAAGTTTACTATATTAAAAACGGCGGCCATCTTGGATTTGCTATCGAAATATTTATTAAATCATTTCTAAAATCCCCCAAGAATTTATTCATTGATCCAAAAAATGCCAGAAACGATGCATTATACATTATTGTTGGTCGTGTAGAAAAAATATACATAGCATTGTCCCCCCCCCCCTCCCCGCCACTAAAAATGGGCATACTGACCTTAAGCTACTGATCTAAAACGGTCATGATACTGTATCAGACCCCTGGAATAAGGCATCCAATTAAAAAACGGACAAGAATTTAGTCACCCCAAATGGTACTAAATCGTATAACTTCAAGGACTATATTAGCATAATTATGTAATAGAAGAGCTAGAAGTCATAAGTTGAGACTCAGAAGGCCGCACATGACATTCGTAGAACACATTTGGTGGTTTCGTACATTTTTGTTTTACTAATGTGACACCTAAATTTAAGTAGCATTTCTATATTCGGTTCTGTGTTGCTACAAACGTTTTCGGGAATAAAAAAGAATCAGAAAAATAATTATAGTTGAAGATGATGTAGCTATAAGTAGGTATGCTCTTCTAATAAATAGGTAGAATCAATCATTTTCACTTCAAAATCATTTTTTTATTGAATAAAACTATAAATAATGTGGTAAAGTTTATCTGAATTTGTGACATCATGCATGCTCATCTAATCAATACAAATTCAAGATAAACTGCAAGCGATAATCTCAGTTCAGGCCAATACGGATTGCCATGTCTACAACGTGATAGACAATCAATGGCGGCCATTGTTGTGCCCCGTACTTCCGTGTCCCTCTGTTCACGCATCACGTGGCCAGACGTGGCCAATCATTTACACAGCAGGGCGTCATCAGTACATGTATGTACTCCAACCCGCCAGCCAAGAAACGTTGCATCGACTTCTACGATGTCGGCCCAACAATAAATCAACATTGCATTGGGGCAGCGTATCGTGTTTTCTGAGTTTCGGATGTTTGAGCGGTAGGGAGGTTTACATGTACTTTCATATCAAGCGTAGAGAAGATATCAGTAGTAGTAGCCCTTACAGCACTGATGTCGACTACAGTGGACTTTCTGTGCTTTATTAGCACCTGTATAATCAGTTGTTAAAAGTAAAATATGCTTTAAATCTTGAAACATTTAATTTCGCAAATCACACAAATTTTCGGTCACTTGAAGTTGTGGATCGCGGTAGCGAGACACAACTTCAAGTGACTGGAAATTTAAATTGAATAACTCAGTGCTCTAAGGGTTGAAACTTTGTGTGAATACGTCTCTATACTCAAATAATTAGGATGATAAGGACCTGACCTGAGTACATTGATTAATATTTACTCACTTCGTCCGTCGTGATTGAATACTAATTTTACCTGCCATAACATTATACACAGACTAAGTAAAATGTATTTTTTGCCATTGTAAACAATTACGCTTTTGGCCTATTGATGCTTTTGTGTTGTTGTAGAAATGAGACTTTCCTTCCTGGTCATAAGACATAATAATAGAAGTTATCTGTGCGTAAGCCAGAAGTGATGTTACTAAGAGAAGAATAATCTAAACCACTCTCGCAAAATGAATCGTAAGTCGCTGATTTAATTATTGGAGATATGAACACAAATATCTACATGACATTACCTTTAAATGGTATATCACACAACTCTGTAGCGAACTTAGCCCCAAAAAATGTATGACTCCACAAATTCAGAGAAAAATAAAGTCTGAAACTGCGTGATTTTTATAAAATCGTCTTTGAATAAAAAAAAGTTTGTAGGCTTGTTCTTATAATAACACGTGACACGTAATGAGTAAAACATATAATTATGTGCACCAATTTAGCCACGCAATTATAAGTTAATTAGCGCTACGCCACTTCAATATTTTACTCATTGCGGCACACTCGCTAACATGTTTAATTTTGCTAACAGTACCGAGATATGATATCACAATTTAGTGTCAACATCGTGTACTGCAGACAGTTTTTCAATATTGACCAGACATGCTGTCGGGACATCCACTTTTTGTGGTGGGCGTATCTATCGTTATAACATACCAGATAATCTTCTACAAACGTGTGATAAGACTTTATATTGATACTTCTGATCTTCGACCCACAGTTCTCTTACCATTCACGATTTCGAAGATTAAAACCTACGGTATGACCCATAATATATATATGCAATCTCTTACGGCGGTCTAAAAAATAAAATCACTCTTGTACATTATAATTTATTTATGTATTTCAGGGGTGACAACTTGATTTATTAGTTCTTGTATTTTAGCCTGGATATGCATATACAGCATACAAAACAAATGATGTTAATAAAAAATTGAATGTTTATGGACACAGTTTATTAAAATGTAATCACATACACGTACATAATATTATTGGCTCCAACAATGGTCCATTTACACAGCTTATCTTGTGGTCGTGAGAACAGCCGACGAGCAAGTTATTAATTGTAATAGTTGACTTAATATGAATCAGGTGCGGCGAACTTTGTTCTACTGGCACGGCCACCTAGATTATTTTATTGAGCGGACTGAGCTACCACTAACCTCTCTCTCTCTCCATCTGTCTTCCGCTGTGCAGGTACGTACACCATCCTTATCAACCAATTAATATACTAACATAAAGTGCTCACCACTCAACACTAATATATATAAGAAGCAAATTAGCGTGTGATGTTCTTCATTGTAACCAAAAAATGTATCACTCTTAGTGAATGTGTTTCGTCTCAAGACAATATAATCCTTGGAAAATTACGTTCAATTAGTTGTTTCCTGATATAAATATAGGCTTAGGTATATGCAAGATTCAACTAGACAATGATAATATATATATGTACTGATTGTAGGATACTATTATCACTGTCACGTTTTAGGATATCCCGCTGTATATGATCCAATTAGAAACATTTTAGCATTAGTAAATACATTTTGATATTTCGGAAGTGTGTAACGGAGGCATGGATTTATTTCACAATTTTAGCCAAGAAAATAAAAATAATAATTACTTCTACAATGGAATATCATTCATGAATCAGTGATTACTGCATCTGTATATGTGCAGAAGTAGTACAAGACATATAAATACACACAGTGAACAAAAGTTTGTTCTGCCCTAAACAATCCATGCACAATCCACTGTTCATTCACCATTTACCTGATGGCTGGTGTAACGTAATTACATTTACAACAATGTAATTGCAACGAAAAGTACAAAATGTAGTACAAAAACTGTACAAAATGTTTGGGGAAGATATATGTTACCGGGCAGTAGTGGAAATCTACTCCGGCATGACATTTTAGGAAATATTACAGCTCATGATGACAGGCGTCTCGGAAATGAAATGAAATGAATCGGGCTTTAGGCCACCTTTGTGCACATATAGGCTAAACTGGGCCAGGAGAACAGGCGTCTCGGGCTGATATCAAAATTGTTTTTTCAAGACTGACTCAGGGTGTTGTCATGTGACTGGAGTGTGTTAGATGATACACAGTTCTCATGAGAAGCTGTGATGCGACGGCTATACATTCATAATATAAGCCTATTATCCAGAAAAATACACTGATTTTTTATACCAGAACAGACAGCATTGTATAAGACCAGCTATATAAATTCGGCGATCGAACATCTATGACCATACGTCCTTTGTGGTGCTCTTCGATGAGTGTAAATTCACTATAAACAGTGATGATGGACGTGAAAGATGTTAGAGTAAGACTGAAGAGAGATTTAGTCCAAAAGTAGTGATATTTTGGCATCGTAGCAACGTCTCTGATATGGTCTGACAACACCTCAGCATCTATGGTGCAGGACAATGTCACTGATGTAATCCTAATTCACATTTTGAAATCAGTTTTTCTGCAAGGCAAAGGAGTTGAGGCATGGCTAGACAACAATGAAATCCGCATCATGCTGTCCAGATGCAATTTATAGTGAACACATGGTGTTGCATAAAAACGCATGTAGCAAAGGCCAAAGTAAACACACGTATAGAACTGGGTGCAGCAGTATTCCGTAACTTGGCAGGTATTCGTCCTGCACAAATTTGAGCATTGTATTGCTTTTTGTCCTATCAGATTTTTGTACCATTAATATATCTATTTTTTTTTGTAAATCAGTTCAAATAAAATAACCGGATTTAATGATATGCTACGGTAACGATGCAATGTGGTTAGCATCGTTTAAATAAGCATCCCTTTGGAGTGAACAGTTTTTATGTCCACTGTGTGTAAGAATAAACACTGTACCTTTCAATGTCTACCTCTGTTTATTCACTACTGGCTGGTTCTTGAACGATCTAGCAATTAGCGGAAGTTTTGAAACAATAGAGCAATGTCATCGAATGTAAAATCCAAAGGCAACACACTAATAGTATAGTGATAAACCTATAAGTTAATGTATCTCTATGGGGAGCATAACAGCTGGTCCCTGTGCAAACCTTCAGATGAATGTAACATCTAAGAGCGATACTCTAATAGTAATAATAAGACTAAGTTGTGTCTCGCTACGGCGACCCAGAATTTCAAGTGGGTGAAAATTAATCACATTTGTTTCATTTGAGACCACATCATTGCAAATGTTGATGTTTAAACACATATATTTTGTTTTCAATGACAATGATTTATTCAGCTAAAAACGGATTAAGACGACTACAACTGTGGTTAATAACATCCTGCTTTATTTTATGTCACAGTAAACAATCATGTCGGTGAAGTTTGGCAAATACCGCTATTTCAAGAGCAAGTTAAACGACTTGTACTTGGAAATCAAAGATGGCGTGGACGAGCCAGGGATTGTGGTCGTGACCGCTGAGAAGAGAGCTGGCGGCGACACGGACTGCCAAATCTGGTACGAGGATCCCTTGACTGGAACCATCAGATCCAAGCTCAATGAGTACTGTTTGGATATCAACTGTGAGTACACCGGACAGCCGCACTTTAAAAATACAGCGCAACATTGTAATCGAGACATCAGCAGTGGTATCAGCCTGTGTATATTTAAATAAAAAAAAATTAATGCAACTGTTAAGATCATCTTTATAAATAACACCCAATATTAAATTTGTGTGATTAATTAAAAATATGGCTATAATTAAAAATACCCAGTTCAAAAAAGACGAACCAGCATCTTATCGGCATATTTTGTATTTTGTTTAAACATCACCTCATCATAACAAAGGAACGACTTTCATAGTAGGTTTGACATAATAATGACAAGGACTCTACCAATGTCACATTCACTTAATTTACCCCCTTTTTGTTACAGCCAGGGGCTTTCTGTTTGTTAATCCTTACAAGCCCAATAAGAAATCCCAGCAGCTGGTGCATGTCAACGACCGTATCCATCTGAAAGCAGACGCCCTGCAGGTGGTCGTCATCAAGGATGCGGCAACGGGTGCGGACGCTGAATGCGGCATGGAGGAGTGGGGTGGTGACGACCATCAAAGATGGGAAGCAGAACACAAGTCAGTTTATTTACTTGAATGGGTTTTCAATTGATTTGCATTTGAACTGATACCGTAATATCCAGTTTCAAATGTATGCAAAATGTTTTTGTGTTTATATTACCAGTTATAAATACATATTATTACCAATATTCGTCTCCTTCGATATGAAAGATTGTATCTGCCACATCACAAAGTGGCAGATACACCCATTCATATCCAAGGAGACGGTATAGGCACGGTCGCATATTCAAACACGACTGCAGGGCTATTATAGGTAAAGTGAAAGTTCTATATCAGGGGGTTCCCAGCAAACGCAAAATATTTGTATAATTTTGTGCAACGCCGGTCAAACGTCTTCGACGTTGATTCAACATTGTACAAATGTTATAGAAATGTTTTGTGTTCACTGGGTAAATAGACATTTTACGCTGTGTCATTTAAACTCGACAGGTCAAATCTCATGTGGTGGATGCCAGTGTTTTATATTGTGTACTTTTTGCGCCCTACCAAGGTCATAACCTGGAGCCTCGGGATCATATGTATAGGGCTCATAGCGTCTAAACCGTGCCTGAAATCAAACCATTGCGCTCGAATTTGACAAGGATATCTTTTTTACTCACTAGAAGATACAACTTCGAGTGAAAATATCAATTAGATAACACTACGCTTGGAGGGATACCTATTTTATTATAGCTCGAAAAGATGATAAGTTCAAACATTTGAAGAAAAGGCACCATCAACTCTATTTTTAAATGACCTATCAAACATAACTGTTAACGCACATAATTTGCATGCCACAAGAACATCACCATGATTACTGCAGCCAGACCAATGTGATTCGTGCGTAAAAAACGTACAAAAACTTCATTATGTGTCTAATTTGTTTTAATATGTTTTTGTTCACGAAAAGTTATTTTGTATCTAATTAGTACTGCTTAGTCTATTTGCCACTCCGATTGACAATTTAATGTATTAAACCCAAAATGTCTTTTACAGCAAGGTTTTTTGATGGAAATATTATCTACATGATCCAAGCAGTCAGAAAATGCCGGATGCTAAATTTTATATGTTGAACATTTTTTTTAATTAGCATAATTAGCATATTTAATGAGGTGAATTAGGGACCCGCCTTTATCGTAGCCCCCAATCAACACAAACAACTCAAATTCTGTTTAACTTTGCATTTGTTCAACCATAATACAAATGTCAAACATATACTATCAACATTTTTCAAAAATACAAAATGGCTTACATCCGCCATTTTGAATTTGCATATTTAATCAGTATATTTGCCACTCTCATTGAAATATGTTAAAACCAAAATGTATTTTACTGTATTTTTAGCATAATTAGCATATTTAATGAGGTAAATTAGGGAATCGCCTATATCAAAATAGTCAATCTCCAATCAACACTAGCCTAACTCACAAATTCTGGCTATCTTTGCATTTTGCAAGCATAATAGCAAGGTCAAGCATAATATCAACATTTTTTCAATACAAATGGCTGATATCCGCCATTTTGAATATATGCATATGTAATTAGGTCATTTCAGGACCAATATTGTAATCCTTGATGAAATTGGTGAACTTAATGCTTGACACCCACGTTTCTACATAATTATGATAATGTATAGGCCTACGCTCAGAATATTGAAATAAAACTGGTACAACGCTTTTAATAAAAAAATCAAAATGACCGCCAAAAATAATATCAATTTTTTGGTAAAATAAGCTAAGTCGCGGATATTACCAACATCAAGAATTTATTAACACGATTGAGAACAGTCTCAAACTACCAAGACTGATATATATATATATATATTAGTGTATGCTACATAAATCATAAAAAATATTGAGAACATCTAAATAGATTGTGTCGGTGGATGTAGGCCTATCCACTAATATAATTGTACAGGTGAACAACGATATAACACGAATCGTTACAACACGGATCGGTTATAACACGGTAAGGTCATGGACCCCAAAATTTAGGACCCCTTTTCTGGCTTTTTTACAGAATACCGTGTTATAATTTCCAAATCTACAAGATTTATTGAAAGTGTAAACAGTATGTGCATCGCGTAGACTAATCGCTATCGCCGACAACGCCAACACGCATCATGTTAACTCAGCTAATGCTAAACGTTACGCCCAGCATTGAAACAATGTTTGGCCAACGCTAGGTCTACACATATGAGCGCGGAACAGTGTGCCGTGTTATGTGATAACACCGGGCAGTGAGGCGAGAATAAGTGGCCCGCTGGAGACGCTTTGATATCTTCGTATATTATAATACGGCATAATATAATTCACTCTTAAAAATCGTGTCATAAAATTGTAAAGAACGTATTGTATTCGAATAGATAATTATTAGTCCAATGATCGTGTTATAAATTTCTGTAGATCGTGTTTTTAATTGTCCGAAGATCGTGTTATAAATTGAATGAAGATCGTGTTTTTATTATGTCATAATGCCGGGCAGTGAGGCGAGAATAAGTGGCCCGCTGGAGACGCTTTGATATCTTCGTATATTATAATGCGGTATAATAATATTTCATAGAAATCGTGTTATAAATTTGTAAAGAACGTATTGTATTCGAACATATTTTTATTAGTCTAAAGATCGTGTTATAAATTGAATGAAGATCGTGTTTTTATTATGTCATAATGCCGGGCAGTGAGGCGAGAATAAGTGGCCCGCTGGAGACGCTTTGATATCTTTGCATATTATAATGCGGTATAATAATATTTCATAGAAATCGTGTTATAAATTTGTAAAGAACGTATTGTATAACACGATTCACTTATAACACGATTTGACTCATTGGACCCCAACGATCGTGTTATAACGATGTTCACCTGTACTAAGTGACCAATGAGTTTCAATTGAATTTCTTTGATGTGACTTACACTTCCCCAGTTAACATGTCGACCCGTTGTTGTGTTAATGTTTGCCCACCGTCTTCGACGGTGGCCCAACATTAACCCAACATTGGGTGGAGGTCTGATGTTTGCTGGGTTGCCATAAACCCCGCAAGTTTACAACGTAGTCCCGATGTTGTTTCAATGCTGTCACCCTTTGCAACACATTGGCACAGTATTGAAAATATTAACGTTCGGTCAACGTATCTGTCGTGTTTGCTGGGCAACATTGGAGACTAGCAGTTACAGTATGTGTTTTATGATCTATCAGCATAGGTCAGAGAGAGAGCATCACAGGATCATCTTAGCGGTATATTGGAGCTCTGTAGTTTTATGACGGATGTGATGCTACTGCTGACAAAAACATCCAACAGTAGGGGCAGCAGCAACGATGTTTATCAACATGTGCCAAATTTGGCACAGCTGCATAATTAGAGACTGCAGCGCACCGTTGCGAGAAACTGGTGTACTAAGACAGCATCCGACACCCTTAGTTTTTGATGGACTAAACGGCTGAGAGTAGTCCCCTTTCAGAGAAGTTATACCCTCCGATGTATCAGCTAGTGACAAAAAAATACCTTCAATATGTAGACAGGATGATAATCTACAAGTGGATATGTTTAATATCGCTGTGCGTTGTATAGTTTTTATCACAGGGGACATTAGTTTTTGGCATTTTACAGCATCTCAAGTGCTACATTCTTGGTTAATAAATTCTTGCCAACATGTAAATACTTCTGTTTTGACACAAATCACATGATCCAAATATATCTATAGTTCATTGATGTAGTATGGTAGGCTACCTATATTTAAAAAAAAATCACGCAGTTATCAGTGGACATGCATACAATACTCTCAGGGACATCTATCTATGTTATTAGGTTAGGCCTATTTAGGATTTGTGGATATTCGAGGTTCTTATCGTGAAAATTGAAGCTGGCTTCTCGGCTTCACCACGAGGTACCAATCCTCACAACTCTGGTATAAAACGCTTGTTGTTATATTGTTTCATCACGCAAATACAGGAATTTAATTGTTATTCTCTTTACATATGGTCATTATGATTTCTTAAAATCATCAAGTAGAAGCACTGTGTTAATTACATGTACTATGACGCACATTTTATCCGGAATGTACATAATTTCTAAAAGTGACACGTTGTGAAATATTTCAATGCTTCAGCTCTTAATGCATCAGCAAAAACAAATTGGAAATTCCATCACAGTCAGCTTATCGGAAATTTCACTCAGCTGAGGAGTCAGTTTTCCTGAAAGTCAAAAATAATATTACCATTTCTCTAGACAAAGGCCGAGTCACTGCCTTCACGCTTCTCAACCTGTCTGCGGCTTTTTAAACTATTGATCTTACTTTACACTAACTGTGCGCTGCCGAATTGGTATGGTGTTTCTTATGTGGCTCTGGATTCGTTTTCGTCCTGAGACAGGTGTCAAAAAGTTTAAATATAAGTGCTTCTATTCCTTTTACATTGCTACCACAAGTGTCTATAATGAGCTCTTCACTGCTGTTCACTCTTTATATTACACTTCTCAACTCAGTTATATTATTTCTGGATATGGTTTGAGTTACCATCGTTATGCAGATGACACTCAATTTACATCTCCCTATCTACTGAGAATGCTCAGCAATCTTTGGTGGAACTACAGAGGTGTGTCATGAATATCTTTGACTGGATGACTCAAATCAAGTTCAACCTCAATCCAAGTAAAACTGAATCCCTTCTAATTGGATGTGAATTTCAACGACAAAAGTTTAGACATATTTCACCCTACCAATTCTTGATAACCAAATAGATCCAGCAGATTCGGCAAAGAGACTTGGGAATTCTATTTGAAAATCATTTTTTTTCGCCAAGATATATTTCAAGTGTGCCTGTTTCTATCTTATTCGGGATATTCGACGCATCAGTAAAGGTTTACCTCTGACTCTTACTGAACGGATTGCAGTCGCATTAGTAACTAGTAAACTGGATTATTGTAATTCTTTACTACATAACATACCAGTAAAAGACATGTCTTAAAAAATTACAACGTGTCCAATAATATCTGGCTAGGGTAGGGCCCACGCTTTAGTCGCTCCATCCTTATGCTAACTAAAGTCATTGGATTGGCAAATATGCACACTTCTTTTCCAATAGTTGACTTCTAACCAACCAGAATACCTATCAAACCTTTTCGTGCTACTTGTCGTCCGATCGTCTAATACCAAAAAATTTTATGTTCCACAAAGAACTACTCGAGGGCATTTTTGTTTGCCGGAATTCATTACCTTTTTCCAGACTAACATCAACAACGATTGCAACTTTCAGAAAATTAATTAAAAAACGTTTTATTTCATTTTATTTCATGACTTTTCCAACCCAGCTCTTTTACTGCCCTGCGCCCTTTTGCCGACCATCATTTGGCCACTTCTTGAATATAGTTTTGGAATTATCGCGTCTCTGAGCTCGGTCTTGCGATGAGTTAGGCGCTACAAAAGTATTTTAATTGAATTCAATGCTTAATGTCGGGATGGGTCGTTGCTAGAGACCAAGCTGGTGAACTTTTCAATGCTGGTGTCTCGGATATAAAGTGATCACAAAAACGACATAGGGGTATTTGTAAAACACTTGTATTAGAGTAGGGCATAGTCCCGACTTCTGGCTTCCTTCTATTGCGATATTGCCATGATTGTGCAGAAAACGATGTAAGGCAATATTCACTCACTGATTCAGTCGGACATACCTTAAAAACTCTATGGTCGACACCGAAATCATGAATCGGCCTTTATTCTGTCAAAAAATAGTTTGACCTTGCACTAATGGTGGCCATCTTGGAATTTACCCACAACACAATGTCTAAAGTACGTGCTGGTCACATCAGGTATATCTGAAAACCCAACGGTAGACACCAAAATCATGAATCTGTTTCATTTCTGTCGAGAAATAATAACAATTAATTGTTTGGCCTTGCACAAATGGCGGCCATCTTGTATATTACCACCTTTCAAAAAAAGGAAGCGACAACACACATTTTCCTGAAATCTCATAATCATGAAAACCAATAATTTTCACAATAGTGAGACAACTGAACAACAATTCAAAAACATAATGTGCTTTCCACATATAATTCATAGATTTATCAATAAAAATGGTCCTTGGCGGCCATTTCGAATATTTGTAAAAGTTTTTTTATAATATATCTTTCAAATTTAATTGTACTCTTTTATTGCCCTCAAGATATAATTTTAGAACATTTCTGTTTTTATTGTTGTAATTGGAAATTGTGATATAAGGTAATTATTGGATTACCTCATAAATTTTGCTAATTAGGCTAATCAAAAAAATGCTCAACATATAAAATTTATCAGCCGGCATTTTCTAACTTCTTGGACCCTATATATCACATTTCCATAAAAAACCTTGCTGTAAATAACATTTTGGGTTCACCTACCTGGCAAGTAGGCTAGCTTCGAATGTTCTTTTTCATTCTAGTATATCATTCTGATCTCGTATCCTCTGATAAATTATATGGTTTAACACTTTAATTAACCGTTAGTCCCGATTATATTCGTTTTTTCATTTTACTAACACTTTAAATATGTTCAGTGTGAGACGTGACATCAATCATGATGATGTCAAAAACGTTTGCCATCTTTTCGTTAAATCTGAATAATTTTCACTCAGCGATCCACAACTTGTCAAATTCCAAATTGGCATTTAATGGGTTAAAGTGCTTTAATTGCTTTTTTTCATGTGAAATGTGAACCATACTCATGCTCAAATAATACACAATGCTTTTATCACTACTGGCATTATATTGTTTTTATTTCTGAATTTGTTTGCAAAATACAGGTGTTTTCATTAGAGTAATACCCTTAACCTATAACAGTTTGTCAAAGTCAAATATTTTAATACTCTGTACTTTTGATAAGATATTATTTATAAACAAATTAACTATAAATAAAGATATATTTGTATTGATTACCAGAGTGATAGAGCCTTTCTGGATTGAGAGTGAGATGTGTGGACTGGTCCTGGATATCGCCAGTGCCGAGACAGGTCCAGGAGGCAAAGTGATCACCTGGGATAAGGGTTCAACTCCTAAAACCAACCAGCTGTGGTACGAAGACAAAAAGGGACTCATCCGGTCATGTCTCAACGACTTCCAGTTTGATGGATCCAGTAAGTTCCCAGCAAAACACGAGACATTGAACCAATGTTGGTTCAATGTCTCGTGTTTGTTGGGTTATGCTGTTTATTTTGTCATCGCACCACAACAACGTCACCACCCGCAAACAATGTACACTCATTATTGCTTCTGGATGTTGGTTTCACAAGGATTAAGTTGTCTATTTGAGGTCTTCTTCTAAGTAATTTGTTATTTTGTGGGCACGCTCATCCAGTTTAAATAATAAAAATAATAATCATCCCCCAGAATAGCCCATCGAAGGGCAGCTGACACAGCTATTATATTTTTATTGTCGCTTTAAATTAGACATTTCCAAAGTGGAAAAAGAATTTGATCAGCAACATATAAAAATACTTGGCCCAATATTTCAACAATAAAATGTAATTAATGACCTAATAATTAGGTACTTCAATTTAACTTCAATTGTAGGGATACAAGTTATTGAGATCTTACAATCAGTGTGTGTTTATAATGTTTCTATTTTAGAGGGAACAAACATTCTGATGTTCCCCGATGAGTATGACAACCCGGGCCAGTCGTGGGTGAGGAGTGGGAACAAGGTGGTCAGTAAATACAACGTGATGAGGACGCTGGACATCAAGAAGAAAAACAAGAAGAAGGGAACAGACATAGTGATCACAGACTACAAGGGGCAGAAAAACCAGCACTGGTACTTTGTCAGCGCAGGTAGTCACGAGAAATTGCTACATTCCGTTACTTGTTTACCGTGTTTACCGAGTGTGCAAAGGCAAACAGCAGTAACTGCCTACCTTTCAAGCAAGCAGTTACTGATGTTTGCCTTTGGATTGTGGTACAGTGCAAACTTCATGTGCGATGCAGTCCCCAATCAAAAGAAACATACACGAGAGAGCAAATAAAGGAGTATTAGCATTATATCACAAGGTTACACATTTGCCAAATATTGCAATTTTTTCATGGTATTTTTTCTTTTAAAATTTGCATTTCTATTAGCAGTAGTTTTCAATTTAAAGTAAATAAATATTGTTATTTTACAGTGGTATACGCATGGACTCAATGTTGTAACTCGATCATATTGATGTTTTTCAGCATGCTGCACAAAATCGAAACTCTTTAAATTACGTACTGTTGTTCTTTTCAAGTTAATTTATTCTGACAATAAACTTGTCTGCATAATACTTTTTACAGTTGAAATTCTACAAGAAACAGGCATGGTGCCAGGAAATGTGGATGAATTCGGGGAATATGATCCAGATTGGGAGGCTGATCCCGATGAAGTCAGGAAATCTAAACTAGGTCAGTTTGTCAGAATGTTTTGTTTTCAAAAGTAAATGACTAATAATTAGCATTGTTATTGTCACATATTATGCTAATATTGCCATGTTTATAGATCATCACTGTCTTTCCATAAACAGTAGAATACTGACACTTGAATAATAATATTAGTCATCTCACGTTCATTATAACAGCCTGTCAATCATTTTCACAGGCAGGGAGGTCGTTGACGGGAAATTCTACAAGATTCAGAGCAAGCTGAACGAGATGTGTCTGGAAGTGAAGGGGATGGGAGAGGGAGCGGCCGTGGTCACCGCGCCTAACAAAACGGAAAACGCAGGACGCCAAATCTGGTACTCAGATCTACTGATGGGAACAATCCGCAACCAGATGACAAATCTGTGCATGGATCTGGACGGTGAGGAATCACGTGTGAAATTGTCGTTTTCACATGCAGGATTGTCAGACCCGATGTTGTTTTAATGTTGGGCCAATAGACAATATCGGGTCAACGTTCCGTGGGATCAATTTAGTTTTTAATTTTGTAGTGAAGTGGTGTATCCCACAGATCATGCTTTTATTTCAGAATTTTTAGATTTAAAAAAAATATTTTTTATCAACATTTCTATGAATCCATGGAAAACCTAAACAAACTATCTGTTTACCTAAGCTCCTGCTGAAGAACGGTTGAATGTTCCTACAGCATTGGGCCACATGTTGGTGCCGTCGGCCCAGCGTTGAGCAGACAGTCGGTGCTGCGGGGACCCCCCCCCCCGATCATCGCGTTCCCAGACCAATTAAGGGCGGCAGCTATTGATGTAACCATGTGGTTACTTTTATCATGCCGTCTGAGATGGTCAGTTTTTGTGGTTTAATGTGCTGTATGATGTAAACAAGCTTGTCTACATGACAACATGCGTCTTAAGTATAGCTAGTTTCGCCTTTTTCGGTGCTTTTACATTATCTGTTTTATGTTTTTGTATTTTATTTAAGATCACTAGGCTATATAGCTTGATATACATTACATTTTCAAAATTTAACAAAATTGTAAACTTTCACCGCAAGGAGTCGCTTTAACGTTTTGTGTTTACTGGTAGAGTAAGATAATCTGATACTTCGACTTTTACTTTAGTTGTGCATGCCTACATATGATCGAAATAAAAAAAACATAAGATATGGTTCTTATTGTTTATCAGTTTGGATAGCCATAATGACACAGGTCTATTATCGGGAATACTTAATTTTACGTCTATGAATGCATGTATTCTTAATAATACTAATTCCCTGAAACTGCTACCTGCTATCCAACTAATATTTGAAATTTTACAACCTAAGCAATTGAAAAAATATATTTAAAATATTACAGAGAAGGTGAAATTAACCAACCTTCATCTAAACTTATCACGACTTACTGAGCGGTTCGAACAATGACAATAATTTTTGTCCAGATGAACACACGTTGATCGTGAGCGCACACCAGAACGGTCGGAGTGAGCAGCTGTGGGAGAAGACTCACGACCGAGTCCACATGAGGAAGGATCACATCATGATCCTGGACATAGCTGATGGAGCATACGAGGCTGGAGCGTCCGTGGTGGCGGCGGAGTGGTCCGGAGACGACAGCCAGCGCTGGGAAACTATCGCGTTGTAAGTAGAAAATACGGATCAGCAATGCCAAAAATGATGTCTTTGAAAATAGATCGATGTCGATCGTGGTATTTTATTAACAATTGAATAACCATCATTCTGCAGTGCAAAGCCACTGCAGAATGATAGTCATTCAATTGTTATTAAAATAGGCTTTGCACTGCTGAGTGATATTATTGAACTGTTATTAAAATATCACGAGCGACATCGATCTGTTTTTGCTGACAGTGCCAGGGCCATTTAAAAAATGGTTTGCGGTTTGCGGTTGGTCTATTTTTCGACTTGTTTGCAAGAATTTGGTAGTCTTCTTATGGGCATAGATTTCAAAGTGCGACTGGGACCATATACATGACAAATACTGACTGAAACTTTGGTAGGACAAGGGTTAACCCTTTACCTGCTAGAGACGCATATTTTGCGTCATTTGATATACTTTGAGAAATTCAATTGAAAATATCACACGCCTTTAAATTTGGAATTTCATTATGGTTTAATCCAATGGGTTATTTTTAATAAAATGGGGGTAATTTTCGCTCACTCCGATGTGGGTATATCGATAGAAATTCACAGTTCATGGTGAATCAACCCTTCACCCACTAAGCTACCTTATTTAAATATTCACCCACTTGAAGATGTGTCTCCCTATCGCGACCGCAACTTCAAGTGGGTGAAAAATACTTATATTCGATTATTATGAGATCTGCAACAAAAACCTACGATTTCAGACGGCATGCGCATGATCAATGTAACTACATAGTTACATCAATAGCTACCGCCCTTAATTGGTCTGGAAACGCGATGATCGGGGGGGGGGGGGGGGCGTGGTTCCCCCATGGCATCGATTGTCTGCTCAACGCTGGGCAGACGGCATTAACTTGTGCCCCAATGCTGTGCTAGCATTCAACCATCCTTCAGGTGAAAAAACTGTATGTTTGGGTTTTTGATGGACTTTTATAAATCTTATGAAGAAATGTTTTTGAAAATTTGAAAAATCTAAAAAAATGAAATAATAATCTGCGGCATAAACCAAAAATTGATGCTAAAAAATTGTCAACATTAGCAGTTCCTTTAATAACACCAACAACTGTTCTGGATTCAGGCCAATGGCGCCGTTCTGGATCGTGAGTGAGTTCAACGACCTGGCCATAGACCTAAAACAGAGTACCAAGGACAAGGTGACCACCCATTCCCTCATGACCTTCGACAAGAGCCCCGAGCCCGTCATCAGCCAGATGTTCTACGAAGACTCCAGTGGCATCATCAGGTCCTGCATGAACGACTTCCAGATTGACTCCTCCAGTAAGTTGTCCAGGGCCTTCGCTCGAAGGCAAGCAGCAGTAAGCATGGCTCCTTACTTTTCAAGTAAGCAGTTGCTGCTGTTTATCGTCGCGCGGCATGCAGATCGGTGTTTATCCCTAACTGACCGTAGACCCATACCATAGGTATTCAAATGAAGCGGAAGGGGATAACTAAGACAGTTATGATGATTTCAAACTGAAAAACCCTCTCCATGTTTTATACAAAAATATTTCAGCGTTTAAATATTGATGTGTTAAGATGGGGACGTACAAGTTACGATATATCGTAGGCTTCTGATTGGTCGAGATGGCCATCTCGACCAATCAGAAGCCTACGATATATCGTAACTTGTACGAGAATACGGCTGCAGCTGGTCATAAGATATAAACACGTCAAGCAAAAATGTTTTATTTCATTAGAATTCTCAGAGGGTAGCACATCTAAATGTAAGCACATCGTCAACTATCCCTTCTAAATAAACATAATAATAGGTTTCAATGACTTTTTAAATCTAACTTTTGCAATGCTGACGAATGTAGAGCACCGGGAAAAGTGATGTATTGATCAGAATAGTGAAATATTTTGCGCAATAAAACAAAACAAAAATTAGAGGCAATTTCCTCTTTAAGATCCTCGTTGTAATATATTGTTATTTTACAAATTGGCTCTACGATATTTGCTTGTGCGCTACCATTGTTTTTAATCAAACTAAAGCGTTTTTAGTCCACAATGAAGATTAAAATTAATGTATATTACTGTTGCAACATATCGTCCCCCTGGAGTTAGAAGGTGCTATACTGCCACTTTGTGAAGTGGCACCTTCTAGCTCCAAGGGGACGATATGATTGTGAATACGTACGCCACAAAGGTAAGCATCACACTTGTATTTACTTACAGAAAGCAGCACGGTACAGATCGCTGTTGACGAATTTGGCAGCCAAGGCCAAGAATGGATGTGGTCTGGAAACAAGATAGTGTGCAACAAAAACCCCAAAAAGGTGTTGGACATCAAGAAAAAGGAAAAGAAGAAGAAGGCATCCATTGTCGCCACTGATTACAAAGAACAAGCTAACCAGCACTGGAAATGTGTTATAGCAGGTTGGTTGCATTCCATTCTATTAAAGAAGTCGTGAATAGCGAGTGGCGCTAGTAATCACCAGAGGGTGCTATAAGTTAGAAGCACAAAAATACCTAACGGTAAACCATCTATACTGCTCTGCAAAGCTAAAAGGTAGTATCTGCCTACTTATAAAGTAAAACAGATGCTGCATTTTGGCTTTGCACAGTAGTATATGCGAAAATAAATTCAATGCGCTTTTTAATTAATTCATATATAAATACCTATTAAGTGGTTATCGTAGGAGGCTAGAAAATGCGATGTTGAAGATTTCTTTTTTAAACCTAAAACACGTCATTAATTCAAATTTCAATAATGAGTGACAGGCTACTGCCATAGGCCCCTTTCTGTACAATCATTGCAATATCGCGACAGAAGGATCGAATTCCGATGTCGGGACTATTTTCTACTCTAATCGAAGAGTGTTCTTTAGAGCACAGTGACCCTACCTTAGAAAGTGCTGCAAACTCCTGATGATTTGTAGCACTGTATATATGCACAACATCGATGACAACCATCCGACCTGGCCAGGTTTTGAAACCAGTACCTCTGAGTTTTGAGTCACAACCGGACCAACCCAGCAGACACAATACGTCGAATCAAGGAATATATATTCCTTGGTCGAATCAATCTTGGGGAAACGTTGGTCCACCGTCTACGACGCTGGGCCAACGTTAAACCAACATCGATTTAACGTATTGTGTCCGCTGGTATATGAGACCTGTTCCAAATTAATTTCAATAAAAAGAATATAAATATTTTTATGGGTGAATGTCTTGTGTTTGCTGATAACAAATGCTTGTTTTCAGATGATCTCGTTGCGAAGATCGGCATGGCGATGCGGCCATTACCTGATAACTCTAGTGACGAGGATGAAGATTGAGGTCTTAACATAATATAATAGAATTTGCACACACTGTAGCTTAGCTTTGCTATCATGTCACTCGAACGAGCAGATTAAATTAGAAAGCATAGCAGCCTGTTTCTGTTTTAACTTGGACATTTCTGATTGACACGCCATCGGTGTGAGCTTAAATAGCAAAAGATTCACTGTAACTATTCTTTAAGAATTGGTTGAAATAAATAAAGAACAGTAGAATATTTTCAATTGGAAAATAGAAATGATCCCGGGCCGACCATGATCATTAGATTTTTTTTTTTTAAATGAATTAAGAATTGTTATTAGGATGGATAGGAAATTAAAATGTATGCTTGTTTGTTTTCATTCTTCACTGGATGAAAATATGTTACTGTTAATTATGTTTTGTTGATTTTTATGAATAATAAAACAAATTATGTGTATTAGGAGCCTATAATGTTTTTTCTGCTATAATAAATACATCTAGAGAAAATGTTTATGTAAATTAAATGTTGAAATAATAATAAATATTAAAAACAAACTCCATCGACATTATCCAAACTATACTTAACTGCTTAGCCTTAACAATAACCAATTTTTTTACTATTGGCTTATTGTCTTAATTGTTAGATTATAGAATTCATTATGTATACAGAACGTGTTGCATTCGTCATTATAATCATCTTAACCGTTTCTAGCCTGACTTTACATTGTCATCTTCATCCACTACAACCCGCGAATTGCTGTCGCAATTCTCGACTTGTAGTGGATGAAGACGATTTGATGTGGTTTAAAATTAAAGAAAATTGCCATGAATTGGTAAACCAGTTTCATGGAAATATTCGTTCTAAAACCCTTTGTTGTGGACAAATTAGGTTTGTTTTCAGGGGCTTTAATGCATCATGAGGGCTTAAAGTGTTATAAGGATATACCACTGTTCATAATACGCGGACAAAGGAGTCCCACAAAGCACCGCGCCATACACATCAAACTACATTCGGTAATCTGATTAATTGTCCAAGGAATCATCATTATATATACATTTTTACAGTTTGTACAGTATTAACGATTGTCATCGTCAGAACTATTAAATTTATGATGCGATATCTGAATATTTTTTAGTCGGTAGCTCACGTGATTGTTTTTAATTTCGAAATGACCGACTGAAACAAATGGGGTCTCGCATCACATATTTTATAGCTCTCACTCTCATTATCGTTCTAGAGAACTATACAATTATAAGACAAATTTATATGGTGATACCTCAGAAAATGACTCAGATTACCGACTGCTACCGCATGCGGCTTCCAGAGTTGACCACGGATTTAACCCTTGATGTGTTAACCCTTTCAACGCGGGGATCGAGTTTGGACGTCAGAATCTGACGTCTGTAGACATACATGGTAATTACACTTAAAAGTTAAAATTAAATAAAAATATTCTATACATAATTTTTGTTTCCCGCGCGTTTTAAATGGGAGCTCGGATAGGAAAATAAAATGTATGCTTATTTGTTCTCATTCTTCACTGGATACAAATATGTTACCGGTAATTATGTTTTGTTGACTTTTATGAATAATAAAACAAATTATGTGTATTAGGAGCCTATAATGTTTTTTTCTGCTATAATAAATACATCTAGAGAAAATGTTTATGCGAATTAAATGTTGAAATAATAATAAATATTAGAAACAAACTCCATTGACATTGTCCAAACTATACTTAACTGCTTAGCCTTAACAATAACCAAATTTTTTACTATTGGCTTATTGTCTTAATTGTTAGATTATAGAATTCATAATGTATACAGAACGTGTTGCATTCGTCATTATAATCATCTTAACCGTTTCTAGCCTGACTTTACATTGCCATCTTCATCCACTACAACCCGCGAATTGCTGTCGCAATTCTCGACTTGTAGTGGATGAAGACGATTTGATGTGGTTTAAAATTAAAGAAAATTGCCATGAATTGGTAAACCAGTTTCATGGAAATATTCGTTCTAAAACCCTTTGTTGTGGACAAATTAGGTTTGTTTTCAGGGGCTTTAATGCATCATGAGGGCTTAAAGTTTAATTTTTGTTTCCCGCGCGTTTTAAATGGGAGCTCGGTGAAAACAAAGTTATATAAGACCCCCTCCCTCATACATCATTGTATTCGCTAGCTCGGTGAAAATATTGGAGGTCAAGGCTATTGAGTTTACCAGAATACAGCCCAGGTGCAGCTGTCAAGTAGGCCTACTATGTGGTCGATTCGCCGCTGTACTGGCTTTAAGAGCCTGTCACGAGACGAGACCCTTTTGCAGGGTCGAACGTCACGAAGACTTCAAATCTTTCATAAGGATGGATCCGTAGCTGTTCCACAAAATTTTGCAGCGTCTTAGCCTTCAATTGAGCAAAAAATGTTAGGCCCCTACCGTATCCCCGCGCAAAAACGTGCATGCACTTATAAGTGAAAATCACTTGTTTTAGGGATGTTTTAAAATTGTTTTATTCTCGAATATAAGTGCATGCACTTGTTTTCGAAAACTAAGTGCACCCCTCTAAATAGGAATTGTGTCACCAAATCTGACACCTTGAACGACAAGAAAAAAATAGTATATTAAATCACATTATAAGAATCACCCCCGTAACACCCGCCCCCATTTGGCCGATTATTGTTAGACGCCATAAATATTGAAATAAACTTTGCACTCATCTAAACAGATTCTTGAGGTCTACTTAATCCGCGGAGAAAAAATAATGCGCAAGTGGGCGACAGCAGTTCACAAAGGGTGGGAGAGTGGGGAGTCCTCATGTCAGTGGGAATAGACTCCGTGGTTTGACTTTAATCTCATTCAATGAGAACGTTATGTTTTTATAACAATGAGCATGTCTTGAGCCCTCCTAGACAGAGGTGTGGACGCCACTGTAGACGATAGCTGTGACAATGCAAACATGCACTATATGGAATGATGACTGGCTGTTGAAACAGTGAAGATTTTTTTGCGCCTGGCAACTAGACTTAACTTTATATAGTAAATGCAAATATTTTGTTGTTTTCTTGAAAAACGTTTATATAATGCACATCTCGATGATAAGATGGTGTAGTAATAAGGTTATACGTACTATAAATGTTATTAAAAACAAATAAGTTTACAGATTTGCATTTCCATGTCAAATATTTATCATTTGTTTATTATGCACGTGTTTTCGAAAACTAAGTGCATCTTCAAATATAAGTGCATGCATGTTTATGCGCGGGGATACGGTACGTGGTAGAATGTTTTCAATTATTAATAAAAACGGTTCTATTATGTTTTCTTTTACTCGATGTATCAATATAGATAAACTATTGTATAATTGTTAGTATGCCTATCCACAAAAGTAAGCGAAATTTGAAGACTGGGTTATTTGTATACATTATTATGATTATGCAAGTTGATTCAAGAGACTAACCCAGCTTGTAAAATGAGAAGTCACCTAATTTTTTGGATTGATTGGCTGATCTATTTATGGATTGATTTATTGACCCTACAAGCCGAGTCAGGACCCCACAAGCCCCCTCTCGGGTACCGTAGGGGGGCCGGGCGGGTACCCTGCGTACTTTCTTTTAAAATTTGTCCCCGTATCCCTGGCGGATCCCGGCAGGGGAACCGCCGAGCCCCTGTCGGGCAGTTTAAGGGCTTGATCCGTGGTTTATTTGCCGCCGGGGCCCGGGTTACTTTTAGGTTAGAATTAAAAGTAACCCGGGGCCTTTGCAGGGTAAAAAAATGGACGGGGTCTCACCGGGTCTCGTGCGAGACGGCCAAAAACAGCCCAGGAACTGCCCGGGATGGCCCCCTTTGTGAATTGTGACAAAGGCATAAGTTGTGCTGTGTTCTGTTTGACGTACCCGTCTGGCCTGTCAATATAATGTGAACTTTACAAAATATAGAAAAGTTTGTTCTTCTCTGTCCTGCCGAAGGGCTCTGTTGAGCTTTTCAATAATATTTGACACAATACAATGCGATACGATCTGCTGCAATAGTATAATTTATGCCTACACTTCTTTTGATTACCAGTGATTACATATAATATACTCCGCGACCTGAGCTCAGATGTGCGACACGTTGTCCGAATGCGGAATCAATGTTGGGCCGGCGTCGAAGACGGCTGCCAACATTGACCCAGCATTGGGTCAAAGTGTTGTGTTGCCCGGGGAGCTCATCGTGCGGCATATTAAAGGGACATGCCCAGGTCTAAAATCATCAAAAAATCGGTGATTTTATTCTAGCTCAATAATATGACCATATTATGATGTAGACATGTCCATAGACTAGAACTGCAAAAGTTTTAATTTTTTGTGCTGCGCATTCACCAGTTAGACTAGATATAGAGACGAAATTCCTGATTTTTATTATTGACAACCATGTCAAAAATAAGAAATACGGCTAATTCTAGTCTATGGACATGTTTACATCATATGGTCATATTAAGAAGCCAAAATAAAATCACCGATTTTTTGATGATTTTAGACCTGGGCATGTCCCTTTAATATTATCAGTCATTTCCATTTTTAACCATTCCCGCTCCAGGTTATTGTTGTGAGAAACTACAGGGTTCCCCCCTTTCCCCACATTTTAACCCGGATATAATTCGGGCGTGGAGTTGACGGAGAGATTGCTATCCCGAATATATTCGGGTGTGGAGTGTAAAAATAATGAAAAATCATAAAAAAATCAATGTTTCCCAAGCTTACGAATACTAGCCACTCCATGAAATGTAAGCCTCTATCTCAACGTTGAATATGGAAGGTCAGGTTCTCTAGGGTAGAGACAATATGTGACCGTCCGTTTCAAAATCGGGCGGAAGTCGGAGTCTTGAAGAAATACAATGAAAATACGCAAGGCAATCTAAATACTAGAAACGCCTATGACTTTTCAAGTAACAGTACAGATTGGACGTACATTTTACATTATTTTAATACTTTTATCTCTTTTCGACTATCTTGAAATATTTTATTATTTTTTGACATTTGCAACCGTTTGCGACAATTTACGACCGCTTCGACAGTTCGCGACTATTTGACACCATTTGTGACGACTTGCGATCGTTTGCGACTGTTTGCGACGGTTTGCGACCGCTTGCGACCGTTTGCGACTATTTGCGACCGTTTGCGACAATTTGCGATGATTAGTGACCGTTAACGACCATTTGCGACTGTTTGCGACCATTTGCGACCGTTTGCGACAGTTTGCGACCATTTGCGACTGTTTGCGATCATTTGCGATCATTTACGACCGTTTGCAACCATTTGCGACCATTTGCGATCGTTTGCGACCGTTTGCGACGATTTTCGACCCTTTGCGACCGTTTGCGACCATTTGCGACTGTTTGCGACCATTAGCGATCATTTACGACCGTTTGCGACCGTTTGCGACGATTTACGACCGTTTGCGACCGTTTGCGACCATTTGCGACCATTTGCGCCCGTTTGCGATCATTTGCGATCATTTTGCGACCATTTGCGATTGTTTGCGACCATTTGTGACCATTTGCGGCTATTTGCGACCGTTTGCGACGATTTGCGACTGCTTGCGACGATTTGCGACCGTTTGCGACAATTTGCGACCGTTTGAAAACATTTGAGACCATTTGCAACCGTTCGCGATCGTTTGCAACCGTTTGCGCTCATTTGCGACCGTTTACGATCGTTTGCAACCGTTAGCGATCATTTGCGACCGTTTGTGAAGAATTGCGACTGTTTGCGACCGTTTGCGAGCTTTTGTGACCGTTTACGACCATTTGTTACCGTTTGCGACCGTTTGTGACCATTTGCGACCGTTTTTGACCGTTTGCGACCGTTCGCGACTATTTGCGTCCGTTTGCAACTTTTGTGACACTTGTGACATTTGAGACATTTGCGGAATTTGAGACTTTTTAGGCCTACTTCCAACTAATTTTTCTTTCTCCTCTCTCTTCTCCACTGTCATATCATTCATCTTACCATCCTCAGTTCTCCTCGACTAGTTTAGCCTATATGTGCACAAGGGTGGCCTAAAACTGCATTCATCCATTGATTTATTGATTCATTGATTCATTCATTCATTCATTCATTCATTCGTTCGTTCATACATTCATTCATTTATTCATTTATTTATCCTCTGTATTTATAAGTTTTATCTTAATAGTGAAATGTAGCATTTAATAGATTTCTATTTTCTATATCAATGATCTAATTTTGATTAAATACTGGGCCACTGTCTGCGACGCCGGCCTGTCATTGAAACATTTTTGGATATTATATATTTGAATTATTAAATGTAAATTGTCATCAAAGCGTTAAGTCATGCTCCTGATCTCACAACACGGGTGGCAATAAGGCCTAAGAATGTTCAATGGGTCATCGAGAAAATAAAATTAGCTCAAACTGAAAGAAGAAAAATGGAGAGGAAGTGGAGGTCGACACGTCTCATTGTGCATCCGGAGTTATTCACAGACCAGAGAGATTATGTTACCACCTTGTGTAGAGAAGCGAAACAGGAATATTATCTGGAAAAGATTGGTGATTGTGGCTCAGACTCCAACAAACTTTACAAAGTCTTGAATGAACTCCTACACCGCAGACGTGATATTGTGCTCCTATGATTCGAAGAAGGACATGGCAAACCTGTTCAGCGCATTTTTTCTTGACAAAATAGATCAAATAAGAGCTGATCTGGATGCTATTCAAGTACTTTCACCTTTGAATAATTCCAATGACAATAATACATTACCACCTGAATCACTTTTTGACTTTGTAAGTGTAAACGACGAAATAGTGTCAAAGATAATTCGAAATTCGCTTGTTAAATCATGCAGTCTCGACCCCCTGCCTACTTATCAGCTGACTCATGTCCTGAAACATATGAAACATTTGGTGAATTTTAAATTACTAATATTGTTAATAAGTCGACTATTACAGGGACCTTCCAATCTTCATATAAACGTGAACTGTTAAGCCCAATGAGTCAACACTTGATGCACAAATTCTACGAAATTACAGATCAGTATCAAATTTGCCATTCATGCCATTCCAGATAAAGTAATAGCAAAACAATTAACTGATCATGTGAAAGTCTATGCTTTATTTGAGAAACACCAATCTGCTTATGTTATCATAGCTGCACTGGTTAAAGTACAGAACGATCTACTGAGGGCAATAGATGATGGCAGTGGGGTGTTTCTAGTGCTGCTAGATGTATCAGCGGCTTTCGATACCATTGACCACGACATTCTCTTGGATCACCTTAAATCAAACATTGGTTTGTCTGACAAGTCTCTTGGCTGGTTTTGCTCATATCTGAAAGATAAATTGCAGTGTATTGTTATTGATGGTGTTATTTCGGAGCCAGTTAATCTTAAATACAGTGTACCACAGGGTTCCGTATTGGGTCCAATATTATTTACAAGATACACCTTCCCAATTGGTGAGATTGCACGAAAATATAATGTTGAAATATATGCTGATGACACTCAGCTATATATATATTTCAAGATGAAAGTTCCATCCTCCCAACTAGAAACTCTTATGATCCACCAATCCTGTGTTTCCGAAATTAAAAGCTGGATGGCATATAATAAGTAAAAATTTAATGACGACAAATCTGAATTCTTAGTGGTGTGTGCTCCTTGGTCCCGTGACGAAATACGTGTTGAAACTTAGACAGTAGGGACATCCTTTGGTAAGGCGACTGTATCCGCACGGAATTTGGGAGTCCACATTGATCATACATTAAAAATGGACGTTCATATTCATAAACAATACCAATCAATGATGGCTCAATTTAAAAACATTGCTTTACTTAGAAAAACAAGCTGCTGAGAAACTAATCCACTTATTTGCTGGTTCAAGATTGGACTACTGTAACTGTCTTCTGGTTGGTATTCCTGAGACATCTCTTGCTAAATTGCAGTGAAGTTCAAAATATAGAAGCACGCATACTTACAGGCACTAGCAAGTATGACCACATGATACCTGTCCTCTATAAACTACACTGGCTACCTGTCAAATATAGGATAGCGTATAAAATTATACTTATGACCTATCGAGGACTAAATGGGCTAGCACCAAATTACTTGCGAGATTTGCAGGTCTATCAACCAGCAAGATCATTACGGTCATCTGGGGACCTAAGACTTGTGGTGCCTCCTACCCGTCTCAGATCTTATGGAGACAGAGCATTATCAGTAAAGGCTCCAAGTTTATGGAATTCACTCCCCCTGCATATGAGAACAATATCATCGATGTCCACATTTAAGATCACATCTTTTTCAAATGGCAGTTGCCAATGTTTAGTTTTTCATTAATATACATGTAATTTGAAGCGCATGTGATTGTCTGACAGATACATGGCGCTGTAAAAATGATTTATTATTATTATTTATTTTATTAGAAGTCGGCCGAGAGGCTGGGACACTGGGCCAGCATAAAGGACTGACTAGCCGAATACAATGGCCCATTGTGAGAGCCGGTCTCTATTATATTAATGAATGGGCCTTCAACCGACATGCACATCATTGAAATGACAATGGTCCACATAGTGGATCCATAAAATCCTCATTAAATCCGGATCCACTATCCGGATCGGTCAAAAAAACTATAGCAACTAACTTCAATACCTAAGGATCATTGTTTCAAGTTTTGAAGTTGATTACTTGTAAACTGAGTGATAAATAACGTGGCAAAAAATCGGCTATAACAAATAGACGAAAAAAATTGTTTTAGAAGAACAACAAGTTTGGACGATCACGTCCAAACTGAATTATTCACGGAGTAACGAGGCTTCAAAGAATTGACCTAAGCTCGACTGGGAATAGATAGAAACTGAAAAAAACGATCTTAATGTTGAGCAAAAAAACAGAGCAAAAAACAAGTAATTTACATTTTAAATGCACTACTTTTGCAATCATTCATAACATTTTTGTCCGATTTTTATAATTTTTTGGTCAATTTTCTAAGCAATTCAATATGCGTTTTTTTTCTCGAAGGTCATAGTGGGAATGTCGGTTAATTTTGTGATTGTCAAGGTCGGTAACTATCTTATATATCAATTAAACACCTGTTTCTTTTGAGGTATCGGTGTGACGTCTTGATGTAAACATTAGATTATCGATATTGGACGATGCTATAATTATATCCCCTATCCACTGTACTAGTGATATTTTTTATATAGGGCCTGCGCAATGTCAAGGTCACATCAAACTTTCCAAGATCAAGATCGGGGACCATATTGCATACCAAAACCATCGCGGCGATTGTCATGATTTAAATCTGATCAAACTATAGATGTTTGATGACGTTATATCTACTATTTGGTGATACCAATAGATGTCAAGGGTGCTTATTTCTAGCATTATACCGGGGGCAGACACCAAGATCATAAATTAGCTTCAATTCTGTAGAAAATGATTTTAATTGAATGTTTGATATTCCTGGACCTAGGACTTCAGAATAAACCATTATCAACCGTTGAATAATCTCTTCTAAATCCAGCTTGTTCTTCTGTTGCAATTGTAATAATTTGACAAAAGGTGTCAGTCTTTTATTCAAAATACCAGAAAATATTTTACTAGTTAGGTTTGGTTAGTACCGCCTTTCTTATAAGCTTGCACTATCACAGATTTCGCCCATAAATCAGGGTATCAACCGGTGTGAAATATATCATTCAACATTTTTGACAAATATGGTATAACCGTATGTTGTAAACAGATAAATATACTAGTATTTGCTACCATTCAGTTGTCGTCTGGGCCTGCCAACTTTCCTTTATTTAGATTTTTAATAGTAGTACACATTTCTTCATGCGTGATAATACAATTTAAAGCACCGTTATTATTTACAATCTGGTTTGGTTGAGTATCTACAACATTATTGCTTACTGTTTCTTTAAAATTATATTTAACAATTATTCATCATCCCGTACATTCTATGAAGAGAGGGCCACAAAAGACGTGAATTCTGTGAAACGCAGTCGAAACAAGGTTATATAACACCCCCTTCCCCATACTTCTTTCTGTGAAACGCAGCAACGTCACTCGGTGAAAACAAGGTTATATAAGAACCCTACCCCATACTTCATTGTATTATCCAGCTCAGTGAAAACAAAGGAGGTCGAGGTCATTGAGTTTCACAGAATAACACTTTTTACTTTGTCTCTTTTCATCTTCCCCAAGATAAATAATATACTTTTTATTTTGTGTTATTGGAATTTATGTCTATTTATATACACATATGGTATAAACATCGCGTCCTTTGAAATGAATTCAAGTAGTTAGAATGACATATGATAGGGTCAATAATGTAATAAAATTCCACGGTTAGTAGCTCCAAGGCATTTAGAGAATTGATTCATTCGCTTCGAAGTGGAAAACACTCTAGAGTGTCAAGTATAGTGAAGGCTGTTTGAACATCAGATTCTGACGAAACGCTTTCTTAATGTTATTTTATTGGAAATAATCATATCATAAGTTTTATCACGAACCTTAAAGAATTATATATAACAAAATAAAAAAATGTTGTATTTGGTTTTGTCTTACTATATCGCACAATACATTCCACAACCTGTGACTTCGGGTTGATGGTGTCAAAATGAGCACAAAGCGACATTTATAAAACGCCATATTCACTCACAAGTAGCAGAGGAGATTTACTACCACTGAACAAGTGATCATCCAAATGATCAGGGGCTTGTCCCACCAAGAATCCTAAAATTAAGATTATCTTAACTTTGTCTCATTTCCATTAGAAAAGGTAATATTTATCTCAACTTTTCTAATTAGATTTAGCTCAACTTTTCTAATGGAAATGAGAGAAATTAGGAATTATCTTAACTTTCTCTAATTTCCATTAGAAAAGTTAGGATTTATCTTAATTTTTTTTCATTTTCATTAGAAAAGCTAAGATTTATCTTAACTTTTTCTCATTTCCATTAGAAAAGCTATGATTTATCTTAACTTTTTCTCATTTCCATTAGAAAAGCTAAGATTTATCTTAACTTTTTCTAATTTCCATTAGAAAAGCTAAGATTTAATTTAACTTTTCTAATGGAAATGAGAGAAAGTTAAGATAATCTTAATTTTAAGATTCTTAGTGAGAATGACCCCTGACCTTCGCATTAGAATCACGCGTACAGCGGTACATGAACATAGTAGTCAGGGCGTCAAACAAGGAAACTGTGATGTCGCTAATGATTTTTAGCATACTGTACCTAGGCTACCATTTGAGGTGTCTTCAAACGGAAATTTAGCTTTTCATGTTTTTATATGATGTTTGAAAACATACTTATTTCTGATCTATTTTAGCGGTAAAATGTTGTTTTAATGATTTTCCTCTTCTGCATAATCTTCCGTAACACAAACTCTTCTTCACAGATTTGCCTAAACTAGCCTAGTCGTTACCCTGTAATATATATAATATGTTATCTCATATGTAAGTAGTATTTTTCCATTGAATATGGTGAAAAAAAGGTAAAAAAGATAATTGTTGAATCTGAGATTTATTTTCTGAGCTATTTGCTTCTATTTCACTGTTGAGTTGCGTTGGATATGATAAAGGTGAAAGGTAAAGATGCTGTTTTTTATAGTATGATATCAAGTCTGAAGACCTATCATCGGACTTTAAATTTTACCCCCTGGTCACTGGACCTGCTCTCATTCGTGTGCCATTTCAACTCCCCGGGGAGCATACAGTCCTGCAGCCGTTTCGGCGCATTTAACTTATCGTACACATTGCCATTTCTGTCCTACCAGGTACTCATTTTCACCTGAGTCAAGTGAAGCATTTGAGGGTGAAGTGTCTTGCCCAAGGAAACAACATCTTAACAATGTCCCAAGATTGAGAGGGGAGAAACAGAATATTTCTTTGAAAATCCTGCACCAAGCGTGATTCGAAACCGCACAGCAGGCAGCGACATCGGCAGAGCGCCACGCTCTAACCATTGCGCCATGTCCCTCTTGAATAAAATATTGCTGCTCACATAATCAGCTGGGGAAAGATGGCATATAGTTTAAATTTTAATTTAGACAAACGTGTAAATACATTTTTGCTATATATATGTAGCCAGAAATGCAGAAACTTATGCAATTCTCATGTAGCATAATGTCAAGAATGCAGTCATTTTGGCTACAGTAGAATGTTTTGAAAATGCATTAGACAATCGCATATGTAGTCAATCTCTTAAAAATCTAAAAAAATATTTAACAATTGAAGAAAATTTACTGTAGCCACCAAATTATTAAAAAAAATAAGCAAATGTAAAAACGTTTTTTTCTGGTATACCAAATTTCTACAGCTATAAAGTGTGTATTCGGATCTAGTGTGTTTTTTTTGTCCGAAATTACTGCTGTATTTATCTACAATTCTTCCAGGTGGGTATTTATCTTGTTTATTTATACGTTAAGTGCCGGTAAAAGTAATGAATATTTTAATCACGTGAAAATCCTTTTTATTTACATACTCAAGTAAATATTTTTTAACATATACAGTATACCCTCGGTTCCGGAGCACCTCAATAGGCGGACTGCCTCGCGTCACGAACCACTTTTGTCCAGTCACAAAGTTATTTCCCATTAAGACCATCAACGGACCAAACCCGCTATTTGAGACTCTGACCCTTTTTTGAACCAAACCAGTCTCAAACTCGCTAAGCGACCACCATGTACATCAACGGTTAATACGGCAATCAGCAATGGTTATCTGGAAAATATCCTATAACCTCTATGGTCCTTGTGAGTTGAACGCCCTTCAACTTGGTATTTAGCAGGCAGTGTAAACGCAAAAAATTATTTACACGTTTGTGTAAATTAAATTTTTACACTATACGGAATATTTTCCCAATTATAATATAATAGAGATTCCAAGTGATAAAATCAAAATGTATATCTTTTTTGCTGAAACAAATCACAAAAATCGATGTTAAGGAATTGCAAAACTACAATGGCGAATTCGGCACCCATATAATTTTCAGTAGGCCTAATAGTATTACAATCCTTTTAATCAGTACAACTATAAGACATGTGTGATGATTTACATTGCATGCTATTCGCATTGTAAATCAATTATGTTTAGCTACGTCTGTCACCTTAATTGGTCATTGACAGACGTTCCAACCTTGGTGAAAATTTATGTGTGAAACCGGTAAACCGGTTTCGGCTCAGCACAATCCTATCCGTCACGCCGCTGGAGTCGGCCTTGGAGAGACTGCGGGAGAGGTTATTACCCCTCACATAGATTGTGGGGTCTTCCCTTAGGAATTTTTTTAATCTTGGAAAGCCTGATCATGATGCGCAGTCTGATGGTGATCCTGCTTTTGCTGAAGCTGTACCTATATGAAAACAATTTTAACACGCAAATTCACATAATAATGATCAATGATTGTTTACTCAAGAATGAGTGTGATAAGCAGTGTGTGGCATTACACTAGTCTGGTGAAAAAAGAGCCCCATCAACTAGTTTGACACTAGTGAAAGAAGCGCCCCCCCTCTCGACTATGCGCCCCTAGAATAGTTAGTTAGGTTAGTTCAGCGTAAGTCACATCTTTCCAGCATTTAAATTGCACAGCCAGATTCAAATCTGTGGCAGTAAACCTCAGAGCATCAAGTGAAAGAAAACACTATTTGCCCACTCACGCTTGTTGCAGGTACCCAGCGCAATATTGAATCAGAAGGTGGTCAATGGGCATTTAAATTTTAGGTAACCTTATTCATTTCTCCTGCTTAACCAGATTGATTTTCCCTAGTTGTCTGGTTGAGGCTAAAACATCTTTTCTACTGTAAAAGCACGATACGGGCGATTGTCAAGTACGAACACGCCAAATTAAACGTCTCTAGAGAAAATATAATGTGAGTAAGTAACAGGTTATCTAGTATAAACAAATGGAGTCATACATGTATGTGAACCTGAGACATATTTGGAATATATTGTAAAAAGTGCAAATTAATGTGTGCATCCATTCCAAAATTTGAAACATTGTATTGGTCTAGAGTTTTTTCAACCCGAGGTAAAGCGAATATGCCCTATATAGTGTAAAAAAATGGTGATAATTTAAAAAATTGAGAAAATACGCTTGAAATCATATTTCAGGTTGGCGACACCTGATTTAGTGCAAGAGCATTAGTTAAAAAAACACAGGAACCTGGAATAAAATTGCAGAAAGCTGATTTTTTTAGGAATGATACCTGGACATCTCCCCAGACGAATTCCGAAGAGGCCCCAAAAATCCCCCTTGTGCATTTTTTTAAATTCAAGATGGCCGCCACCATGTAACGCCATTTTCGAAAAACAGGGGTATACCCTAATTCCTCACCTTTGTAGTTAGAAAAAAAATATTTTGGTGTCTCTACTCATGTTTTAAGGCACAAAGAGTTGATCCAGAGGGTCTGAAATGATATCAGCACTTTTCTCAATACCAAAAATCCAAGATGGCCGCTATATTGTTCTGATTATGCTAAGCGATCTCTTAAAAAAATACGAAAATATGAGATATCTATCTCGTTGTTGAACCTAAAATGTATTTTTTGGCCAAACCCATGGAATCTAGCACTTATTTAGATCACCATTATTTTATTATATTGAATTTATCAACATAAATCCCACATAGAAGTTAATTTAAAATAACACCAGGTAACGCCATTTTTTAAAAAAAAAAGGGGTATACCCCAGTTCCTCACTTTTGAAGTTAAAACAATGATTTTGGTATCTCTACTTATGTTTTAAGGCACAAAGAGTTGATCCAGATGATCATAAATAATATCAGAACTTTTCTTAATACCACAAATTCAAGATGGCCGCCATAATATTTTGTTCAGCGATCTCCTCAAAAACCCAAAAATATGCGATAACTATCTCGTTGTTGAAACTTAAATATTTTTTTTAGCCGAACACATGGAGTCTAGAACTTATTTAGATGACCATATTTTATTATATTGAGTTTATCGACATGAATCGCACATGGTAGTTAATTCTACCATGGTTGGTGACGCTTTGGAGTGTTTTCGAACTGCTTTCCCACTAGAAATGTAGATTGAGATTTGCCAAGCTTACAAATTAATCTCCGGTAAATAATGAAATTATTGCGTTTCAATCATCCGAGCTGTCAGTTTCTACATGTTTGGCCAATACAAAAAGAGCACATCGTTGTACAATATAGTCTAGATTTGTGAGATCCCCCCCCCCCTTTGAACAAGCCACTCTGCACCCGCAACTCACTCTTTATCATGTTTATAGAACTCTTTCTGGAGCGACTGCTCTTTCAGTTTGCGTTGGTGACGGGCGGGTAGTGGGGTAGGGTAGTGGTTAGCACCGCTGCCTTTCACGCCAGAGTGCGGGGTTCGGTTCCCGGTCTCGGCGGTTTGAAAGAAACAAAAATGTTTCTTCCCCATCCACGTGTGAAAGTCAGTATTGTGGGGAGCCTCCGTGACCAAGAGGTAGCGTGCTCGGCCTCGGACCGCCAGGGCTCGAATTTCGAATCCTGTGTCTGGAGGACAGTGTCATCTCAATCATCTCACCATCCTCAGGAGGTTCTACTGGCCTAGTTTAGCCTATATGTGCACAAAGGTGGCCTAAAGCCCGATTCATTTCATTTGCGTTGGTGACAAACGACCATAAGATAAAATCCGTTCCCAGACTGTAGATTCCTCCTGTACAGAAAAATATGCTCTGTATCATAATGGAGTTTAGACACGAGACATTCATCCAATGCTGTTTTAATATTGGCTGACCGTCTTCGACGCTGGCCCAAAAATTAAACAGAATTGGATTAATGCCTCGTGTTGGCTGGGGCAGTAGGTGACGTTGAAGGGAGGCTTTCTAGAAAAAATCAATTACAAGATAAGGACTTGCGCCTCACACGTTACATATACATGACATTTTTGATAATCGTCCTGTAACAATGCTCTTTTAAATACTTACTTTTGTCCATGATCTGCGAATGTCAATATGTTTAATATCCTGAAATATATCATTTAAATATCAAGATATTACATTTTTAATATTAGGATATATATATATTTCGTAATGAAGTTATGGCATTGTATGGTGTTGTAATGAGATGATTTTACATCAGAATATCGGAATATGACATCAAATTAATTGATGTCACAGTTTATCGTCAGGATAGGATCTTTTTATGTCACGATAATAGGAGGACAAGACACATTAACGTCATGATATGGTTTTGTAATGTCCAAATATTGCTCTTTATTATAGTATGTCTATTATTATATATTATTATTATTATAGTTATGATGTCTGGATACAGCTTTATAAATGCAGGGTATGGTGGTTAAGCATCACGGTATGGTATTAAAGTGACAGGATCTTTTAGTGCATTGTCACGATATTAATATAATATCATGATATAGCATATTAACATCACAATATGACATTTTAGTTTAAGAGGAAATGAAAGTGAGAGAGGGTAAGGACACATGCTGTTCAAAGAGCCTGTGTCTTAACCCTATCTTACTTTCCATTTTATTGAATCTCCCGAAGTGCTTTTGTTGTTGGCAGTTTTGGAGTACCGGTATTTGAGCAATGTAGAAGCCTTTACTTACTGAATTATATTGCGATATATTTGTTGAACCGACATGTGCCATCCTGATATTGGAATGTTCTATGTCGATTCTGTATCACCATATGGTAACGTGCGTCTCTCAATATAATGTTATTGAAATGTTATACCATGACATGACAATATAATATCCTGGCATTAAAATGCCATATCCAGACTTTGAAGTGACATATCCTGACATTATATGGGCACATTTAAATATTGTAGTGTCATATTCAGTCATTATAATGTCACATTAGAATGCCACCAAGCCCGCCATATCTTGATTTGATAAAAAATGGAATATCTTGACATTCAAATCTTATTGTGTGATATAAAAGGACAAATTTTGGACATTATAATAAATACCATCTCATGGCGTTAAAGTGTCATATTCTGATAAATTACAGCCCAATATCCTGGCATAAATATGCCAGATCCTGACTTCGAACTGTTTTTTATGTTTTTCCTATTTTAATGTCATAATCCGACAAGTCTATTATACAATACTCGATATTAAATAGCATGTTTGTCATTATAATGACACATCATCACATTACAATGCTATATTGTGACCTCAATGTGTCATTTCATCAATGTATAAAGTCATATCATAATATTCAAGTACCATCTCCTAATATTCAAATGTCATTAAAATATCACGAAATTGTAATGCATTTCGTGATAATATGATGCCATATCTTTTCATTTTAATCTAGCAACGTGATGTTTAGCCACTATATACTGCCTTTATAAAGCTGTATTGAGCCATCATAACGTGATTTTGCTATATTAAACACCAATGTTTGGACATTATATTACATATCATTATATTACATATCATTATATTACATATCATATTCATATATCCTGACGTTAAACTGTCACATCCTCTAATTTGATGTCATATTCTGACATTTAAAAGTAATATCACATTGCAATATCATACAATGTCATATATTTATTACGTAATTGACTAATATTTAAAAAAAATATCTGAATATTCTAATCTATAATCCAAGGTATTTATTTCCATTTTCAGGAGATTGAACAAATTACGTAGGCCTATAGATGGCCAAACTCTGCCAGTAAAATGATGTGATTTAAAACGTTTTCTTATTTAGTAGTACATGTAAATAACCAACAGTCTCGTAGGACACGTGTTCAAGCTGGTGTAATATTGTACTTAGCTCTGTTATTATGTACATTCATACAAAATTAGCTAATATTCATATCCTAGAATAATCACAACTAATACTTAACCAAAATCGAAAAACATTTTATATAGGCCTACTATATAAAATACCTACATTGGAATTAGTCGCTGGGTTTGAAACTGGAATTTCTTACGCTATCTCAAGCTTCAAATGAATGAAAAATACCCTTATATTTAAAAATGAGACATGTTAGAATTTTTAATCATTGATTTCTGACATATGATATTTTGTAAATTTGATAAATCTATATCTATATTCCCATATGAAAAAGCAGTTGGACATCGCTTAATCGTGGCACCTGCGCTAAAAGAGCTTACAAATATGGCAGCCATGTTGGATTTTGTGTTCATTCTATTAAAAAAATTGGTGATGGAAATATATTCTAGATTCCATGGCTCTGAAAAAAAGTTTCAACAACATGATAATTATGGCATGTAAGTGATTTTCTGAAGGGGTGGGGACGCTTGACACAATGGTCGCCATGTTGGATTTGTGGAGATAAGAAAAGGAATGATATCATTTCTCATCCTGTTGATGAGCTTTTTGTGCCTTAAGACATGAGTAGAGGCACCAAGATATTTTTTTTTTAACTGCAAAAGTGAGGAATTGGGGTATACTCCTGTTTTGTTGAAAAAATGACGGTATATGGTGTTACATAACATTAAACTATGTGGGATTTATGTTGATAAATTCAATATAATAAAATATTGGTGATCTAAATAAGTGCTAGACTCCATGAGTTTAGAAAAAAAATACATTTTAGGCTCACCAGCGAGATAGTTACCTCATATTTTCGTTTTTTTAGAGATCGCTCAACATACTCAGTATATCAATATGGCGGCCATCTTGGATTTTTGGTATTTAGAAAAGTACTGATATCATTTCTGATCATCTGGATAAAGTCTTTGTGTCCTCAAACATAAGTAGAGATACCTAAATATTTTGTTCTAACTGCAAAAGTGAGGAATTATGGCATACAACTGTTTTTTCGAAAATAGCGTTACATGGTGGCGGCCATCTTGAATTAAAAATAATGCACAAGGGGGATTTTTGGGGCCTCTTCGGAATTCGTCTGGGGAGATGTCCATGTATCATTCCTGAAAAAATCAGCTTTCTGCAATTTTATTCCAGGTTCAACCCTAATGCTCTTGCACTAATTGGGTTTTTAGAGATGTTAGAGAATGCCCTGGCATTTGTCTCCAGCAAGGTTCTAGTATCCTTGGTCTCCAGCGAAAGTGTTATCTAGGTACACTTCGCAGTTTGACGCCCTACCCAGCAAACACAAACCATTTGTTGGCCCAAGGTCGCAGACGCTTCAGAAATATTATAAAAAAAATTGGTGTTTGATGGGTATAACTACAGACCCAGAACTGGCCGAGAAGAGGTGCAGTAGCTAAAAGATATGGGAAAATAAGATAATAAACAATTAATTACTGATAATGCCATCCGCAACCATGTCAACCGCTCTATCCTTGACTTCATCAGATGACTGACCGACCGAGGTAGGGTTGTCATGGGTGACAGCAGCTATATAGCTCAAAGGCAAGTGTGACCAAACACGAGTCCTTGACACTATGCGATCGATTCTGAGAACTAATATAGCGTGCATTCTACGAGTGTCACACAAAATACGTTAATATTACACTGGATTGATTACTGATTATACGAAAGAGTCTACACTGCTCTAGACTCTTTGAATATACATAGGCTACCATGTTTTTTCTCTGTTTTAGATGAGCGCACGCATTAGATTTAGGCCGCGCATTACCGAAAAAAACACATTTTTTTCTACCCAGCTTGTTTTTTTCGTCGCTCTCATTAACTTTTTTAAAAAAAGGTCAAAAGTTTTTTTTTAATCGACCTCTTTAACTTTTCTAGAAATTTGTCAAATCTATTTGTATTAGGTCGCCCTCAATAACTTTTCCTAAAATAGGCTCAATGTCTTTTTTCTTTAATGTTTTTTTTCCGCTCTCCTTTATTCGATCTGGGCGGGGGCCCTAGGGAAGTGGTTAGCACCGCTGCCTTTCGCGCTGGAGTTCGGGGTTCGGTCCCCGGTCTCGGCGGTTTAAAAGAAACAAAAATGTTTCTTCCCTATCCACGTGTGAAACTCATTATTGTGGGGAGCCTCCGTAACCGAGAGGTAGCGAGCTCGACCTCGAACCGCCAGGGCTCGAATTTCGAATCCTGTGTCTGGAGGACAGTGTCATCTCATTCATCTCATCATCCTTAGAAGGTTTTCCTGGCCCAGTTCAACCTATATGTGCATGCACAAAGGTGGCCTAAAGCCCAATTCATTTCATTTCATTTTCCCTTATTCGATTTTGATTTTTTTCTGATCTAAAACAGAGAACTAAAACACAGTGGCCATATGTACAGGATGTTCGCACATCAGCTTAAAAACTTCAGTTAAATCACAACACAATTTTTCAGACTCTGCTCGCGACGAACTGTGTCACCACTTTTTGGGATAGATACACACATTCATTTGCAATTTTTACACAATGTCTTTTTTCTTTAATGTTTTTTTTCCGCTCTCCTTTATTCGATCTGGGCGGGGGCCCTAGGGAAGTGGTTAGCACCGCTGCCTTTCGCGCTGGAGTGCGGGGTTCGGTCCCCGGTCTCGGCGGTTTAAAAGAAACAAAAATGTTTCTTCCCTATCCACGTGTGAAACTCATTATTGTGGGGAGCCTCCGTAACCGAGAGGTAGCGAGCTCGACCTCGAACCGCCAGGGCTCGAATTTCGAATCCTGTGTCTGGAGGACAGTGTCATCTCATTCATCTCATCATCCTTAGAAGGTTTTCCTGGCCCAGTTCAACCTATATGTGCATGCACAAAGGTGGCCTAAAGCCCAATTCATTTCATTTCATTTTCCCTTATTCGATTTTGATTTTTTTCTGATCTAAAACAGAGAACTAAAACACAGTGGCCATATGTACAGGATGTTCGCACATCAGCTTAAAAACTTCAGTTAAATCACAACACAATTTTTCAGACTCTGCTCGCGACGAACTGTGTCACCACTTTTTGGGATAGATACACACATTCATTTGCAATTTTTACACAATGTCTTTTTTCTTTAATGTTTTTTTTCCGCTCTCCTTTATTCGATCTGGGCGGGGGCCCTAGGGTAGTGGTTAGCACCGCTGCCTTTCGCGCTGGAGTTCGGGGTTCGGTCCCCGGTCTCGGCGGTTTAAAAGAAACAAAAATGTTTCTTCCCTATCCACGTGTGAAACTCATTATTGTGGGGAGCCTCCGTAACCGAGAGGTAGCGAGCTCGACCTCGAACCGCCAGGGCTCGAATTTCGAATCCTGTGTCTGGAGGACAGTGTCATCTCATTCATCTCATCATCCTTAGAAGGTTTTCCTGGCCCAGTTCAACCTATATGTGCATGCACAAAGGTGGCCTAAAGCCCAATTCATTTCATTTCATTTTCCCTTATTCGATTTTGATTTTTTTCTGATCTAAAACAGAGAACTAAAACACAGTGGCCATATGTACAGGATGTTCGCACATCAGCTTAAAAACTTCAGTTAAATCACAACACAATTTTTCAGACTCTGCTCGCGACGAACTGTGTCACCACTTTTTGGGATAGATACACACATTCATTTGCAATTTTTACACAATGTCTTTTTTCTTTAATGTTTTTTTTCCGCTCTCCTTTATTCGATCTGGGCGGGGGCCCTAGGGTAGTGGTTAGCACCGCTGCCTTTCGCGCTGGAGCTCGGGGTTCGGTCCCCGGTCTCGGCGGTTTAAAAGAAACAAAAATGTTTCTTCCCTATCCACGTGTGAAACTCATTATTGTGGGGAGCCTCCGTAACCGAGAGGTAGCGAGCTCGACCTCGAACCGCCAGGGCTCGAATTTCGAATCATGTGTCTGGAGGACAGTGTCATCTCATTCATCTCATCATCCTTAGAAGGTTTCCTGGCCCAGTTCAACCTATATGTGCATGCACAAAGGTGGCCTAAAGCCCAATTCATTTCATTTCATTTTCCCTTATTCGATTTTGATTTTTTTCTGATCTAAAACAGAGAACTAAAACACAGTGGCCATATGTACAGGATGTTCGCACATCAGCTTAAAAACTTCAGTTAAATCACAACACAATTTTTCAGACTCTGCTCGCGACGAACTGTGTCACCACTTTTTGGAATAGATACACACATTCATTTGCAATTTTTACACATTCCAAATATGTCTCAGGATCACATACATGTATTATAACATTTTTTAATACTAGATAACCTGTTACTCACACTATGTTTTCTCTATAGACCTTTAATCCGTCAGAAGTTTATAGCCAGACACGTGCAGGCTGCAGCTTCCCTTGGATAATCGCTGTAGATGAGTGCTTCCGTACCATGCCGTAGCATGCAACAGACGGAACAGATCCCTAATGACCCTCACTTATTTATTTATTATTATTATTAGGCCTATATTATTTCGCAGCGATCGACCGACGACTCAAAAGTAACAGATAACAACAAAAATAACCAATTCAACACATATAGCGCATTTATTCAACATAATTTTGTGGATCAGCACTAATAATTATCAGTATAGCATTGAATTGTTTATATGTGTTAACAATTCTGTAGGGAAATACTCGATGGTATAGGTCTATATACATCAATAATATATATATTTTGTCTGTTATTACATTAAGGAACCCATCCTTTTTAAGTTACGTAACAGTTTTCTTTTAACATGTTCAAGTAAATATGATTGTGGGTAAAAGGAACAACACATTTTAAATGATGGCATAATTTATAGGCTCTATTTATTTATATCGATATAATATATATAATGTATATACATAAACATTTTCCACGCATAATTAAAATGCTTAAATTATTTAACATTATAATAACATTCAAGTAGCAATACAGTGGTAACATTTACAACATTAATTTTATTCAGAAGAGGACATTTCAGTGTAGTTCATGTTGGATCAGATATGGTTCATGGCATGGTGGTGCAAAATCATATAAATATATTATCACCATAGCTTCATACCGATTGAAATCTGCATATAATATTATTATAAGATCACACACACCAGAAATACAATTCACGATAGTGTTATATATATAGGCCTATGTATAAATAACATTATTATTAACAGTATTAAATATACATAAATACATGTAGCATCGAACGCTGCAATTTGATAGATTTGAAAATGCTGACAGGGTTCTGAAACCCAGTCAATCCGGTCCAAATTCCCTGGACCGTTGGTGGTTGGTTTCGGTATTTGCTGTTTATTATCATTAATTTAAACGCGAACTAAGCAAACTTGTTTTATTAATTGACAACGCTACTTCACCTGAAATTGCATTACAATAATAGACAGATGTGTAATAAAAATATTACGATTTTTTCTATGTAATTTTTCATGTAAATGTATATAGGTTCATATTGAAAATTGTTCATATCACTTCAATGTTGTGGCGTCAAATTAAACTTAGTTTTTTAATTCACTCTGAAGATATAATCAAGACTAATTAAGATTATAATTGATATAATATTTTTTAACCTATACCTATATGTTTTAATTATGGCATGGAATCTGCGATAATAGCATACTGTGGATCTGGTATTTTTTGCGTGTTTGGATTTTCGAGAATTTGTGATTTTTTTTACTTTTTGCAATGTCTAGAATTCGCGAATTATCGATTTTGAAGATAGATAGCACTAATTATAATAATTTTCGCAAGATTCCTAAATCGCAAATTTGTCGTCCTTGTGAAATTCGCGAAAATATAACCTCACGAATATCACCAGATCTACAGTATATGCCATGCCATGCATATTGAAGTGGGCATATGTATAAACTTAGGCATGTAAAATGTATTTAAAAAATATAACTCAAAATATCAAATACGGTACATCTACTAGAGATGAGTAGTGTCCACAACTTTCGATACAGACGACCCACCACTTGTCTCTTGCAAAGATTTATTCTTAGTTTCTTCAACAAAACAGATTACAAATATTATGCTTAGCAGTGATACACCAGCTACTGACCAAAATGTACCATATGGAGTGAGCACATTTAGTAAATCTAAAAAGAAAAAACTGTAAAGGAAATCTGAAATCCAAGCCACTAAAATACAAATACCACTTGCAACTGACTGGGCCTCCACCGGAAAATATTCGCACATCAAGGCATATGGAGGGGAGATTAATCCAGCGAAAAATGCAAATACATGTAAGGATAAGCTCGCTACAGGAAGCCAATTTAAGTTGATGTCTTTGTTTTTGATGATATAGAAATGCGCACCCATGGCAGCAGCACTCAACGCCACGACAGCAGCACCAATAATCAGAAGTGGTTTCCGCCCCATTCTATCCATTAATGGAATACTTACAAGTACCCCAAGCACAGAGGTACTGGATACAACGAGTGGCGGTACAGCATCTGGTCCCGTGTAGCCACTTTCTTCAAAAATAGTGCTGATGAAGAACCAGAGTGGTGTGGGGCCCGATAACTGCTGGAAAGCGAAAAGGACGGAACACACCACTAACGCTTTCAAGTATTTGCGGGAGAATACACTATACGCTGTCACAGAGGAATACCTCTTTTTTTCCTCATATACTGCTTTTTCGATTTCATTAAATTCCTTTTCTATGTCTTTATCAGGCGATCTATAGTAGCACAGAGAATGTTTGGCACCAAGACTATCTCCCTGACTTAAAAGATAGCGAGGTGTGTCTGGAAAAGGCAACATTAGCAGGACCGATAAAAGAAAAAGAGCCACTCCGATTACAGCCAACCACTGCCAGTCTATCACAAGTCCTAATCCATATACGACTACTAGTCCTGACGTAGCAATTAGAGGAAATAAAGTGGTCAAAGCTCCTCGTATATCAGGTTCGGCTACCTCTGATATGTAAACTGAAGTTGAAGCTGACACAGCACCAACTGCAACACCTGAGAATAGTCTGCCGATATATGGGTAAAACCAAAAATTGGGGTAATTCTACATAAAATTAGTGTCCCCAGGACTTAAAAGGTCCGCATTTTGATTTAATATAAAAATATTAAAAATAAATAGTTCTACTTCATGTTTAAGCATTATTACTTAATAATGTTTAGGTTATTTGTATTTTTTTTTATATATATATGGTTTCATAAGAGCTCCATGTCATGGAAACGTGGAAAATGTCATGTCCCCAGAGAACATTCCACTATTTAAAACTTAACTGTAGGATACAAATACACGATATAATTCTAATAATTACATTTTATGGCTAGACATTGTTCACTTAAACTAATCAATGCTCCAAATTCGACTTAAATTTGATATCAATATATATCATTTTGATGAATATACATATCTCCACATTTGCACTCTACTCCGTTACCATCATTGTAGCATGTCCCATCAAGTGAATAATCATGAACTAAAATTATATCAAGTGCTGTTTGACACACTGAAGGGCCTTATACAAGTTTTTCACCTTGAAAGAAATAATTTTGTTGAGTGACAAGTTATTCAAAACAGGTATTACCAAAACGTTAGAAAATAAGCTTTTGTTTTTTCTACTCCGTTCCTGACATTGTGGGTCTAAAAACGAGTTGGTTGTATGCTTGCATGCCTAGAACATTTGCTATGGGGCTTTTTCCACCCATAGATATCTTTGAATTATTTCCCATATATTTTCATTAATCCCAAGAATACTTTTAATTTTACTACTCCGTAGTAGTGAATTGCCTAATTTTATGGGTTTTACAGTCATAATGATTGATGATATAGTCTTTTAAAGCATGGCTTGTTGTCCCCATATAAATAGAGCACCCATTTATGATCGATGTTATGATAAGAGAATATACAGTTTATATTTACGTCGAGCCAAACATTTGGTAACGGAGTTGAGTATTTTTTGGTTTGGTAACGGAGTTGAAATAAGGAATTTTGTTTATCCCGTCAAATTTTCATTAATATTTAGCAGTTTTGAGATACAATTGTTTAGTATTAGGCTTCAATAAGGATATCACGTTTAAAAGTGAGATGTCAAACTAAACAAAGTAACATCATTTTTTGAAATGGTTTGGATTTGGTAACGGAGTAGTAAGTGGAAAGTTGCAACTTTTTTTAAATGACGTTTTTGAAGCGAAAAAAAATTCTAGCGCAGCCAGTGTCTTTCATATGCTCTATTGGGATCAGTGCACCAAACCCATCAAGTGGTTTTCCTCCTCTTTGATGGTCACCTAACTGCCATTTTTGATGCTTCAAAATAACCCCAATTTTTTGTTTTACCCATTTAATAGTAGATGGCCGAAGAGCCCGCCAAGCAAGATACACAGCCAGCTGATGGTAAATAAAGTCGAGCTGTAAACGACTGTCATTTTTCTCCCACAATAACGTAGTAATAATCCTCCTAATGGTCCACCAGCTATTGCGCCCAGCGCGAGAAGGGGTCCAAACCATTTAACCTGATCCTCATGGAGATGTCCTTCACGAATAAGCTACGGAAAGGCTGGTGATGTGTATCCAAAGCTTAAACCTAAACTCAGCGATCCCATATTAGCAATTATGCTCACCAAGATTTGGAAAAATCTTCCATTAGAGTTGTTTTGTAACTGACAGTGAGATTCCATTATGTGTTATTTCTCAAATAAGGGTTTTAGAACTGATCTGTCAACGTTGTTCTGACAAACGAGTCTGATTAAGCAAGTTTTAACTGATCTCCATTAAGATTAGCTGTTCTACTACAAGAGCCTTTCTTGTATGATCCCCAGTAAGCGTAGCTGTTCTGTTATATGCTGCTCATCTATCTATCGTGATGCTTGAGCAAGCAACACAAACGCATGAAGACGCCCCTGTTATTGCTAGTAACCCAAAGCTAGCCCATATTTTAGCCAATCTGTGAACAAATTCTTAGGAAGCTAATTTCAACTGATTTGGGTGGGGGTATGGGTGTGGTCAATGACCAAAAAACAGTAAGGTGGGATAAGGGTTGGGAACATTTTTTTATCAGAGAAAATCCAAAATGGCCGCTACAATCACATAGTGCCCCAACTTTTGAACCATTTGCCACATAATATTGTGTTATATGTCTTTTCCCACTCATTTTGACATAAAAATTACATTTCTGAAGTTATTTCAACATTTAATAGTCCCCTTTAAGAAATCCAAGATGACCGCTATCCGCACATATCGCATCATAACTTTTGAACCACTGCTCTAGCTGTAGCTGATGGTGGACTGGTCTTGTATATATCCAGACCCAAACTCTTCAGCAATAAAGTAATTGGAGGCCATTGAACATTTTTTGGTACCCTGATGACATCGCAAGGCTCTGAAACAGTGACGGCCATGTTTTGGCAAAATGGTATTACTGTGATCACCAGAGCGCGCTAGCTGAATATAGTCTTATACCACTCTCGGTCTTATCGCTAGGCGGAGTCAGTGTCTGTTTTACACGGCCAGCCGTGGAAAAATGGAGGTCACTGCGACCAGGCTCCGCGCAATGTGAGTAGCCTGGTTTAGCCGGGTAATTTTTTGGTTGGTGACGCATTTGGCACTGACACCGAAATATGTCATGTGACCCCTCAAAAATTACGCAATGGCCATGTTATGGGGGTCGGTAATATTATAGTTGTATACCCTAACATCGATTGTTTTAAAGATATCGGTCTAAAACTGATTTCAACATAGTAAAAACAACCGTTACGACCATTTATTATGTTAATTGTTCCCTTTTGTGCATTTTGCACATTGTAAATATTGTAATTATATAAAATAAGGCCACAGCATATATAATAAGAAAATTATATATATACCGGTACGGTATTTGAATATTTTTGGTAAAATAAATTGTACATTAAATTATTTGGAAGATTCATACTATTTTTCTAATATCAAATTGTGGTTCAATTTAGGGACGTTTCTGATGTACCTGTACTAACTGAAGAGACCCAAGAAGATATCAGAGCAGCCTCAGCAGCACCAGCGTCAAGATGAACGTGTTGAACAACCGTCCAAGAAAAAAGAAGAAGGGCACAGTCACTACCATGTCTGAAGATGAATTAGTACGTTTATCCCTATAATAATGTTTCAGCTGATACCCTCCTGATGAACCAGATTCAGCACGAGCGTGAGGTGGTGAACGAGGACATTCCCCACATAGTCAGCAAGGCAGTCACCTGGGCTTATGGAAAGAGCGCCAGCCCAAGTAGAATTAGAGAAACGTCTACTTTTCCAACCTTGTAAGCAAATCCTTTTAACAAAGTAGAAAAATTAGGGTCGTTTCACTAGGTCAAAGTACAGTACAGTACTCACAAATAAAAACCTAACCGAAGTAAAGAAAACGAAAGTAGGGCTGAGTACAGTACAGTAGGGTACTTATAATAATATGGATAAGAGTTTACCGTCAACTAAAAATGTTCCGATTATTCATGCTAATATAAACGGACCTTATAAGAGAAGAACATAATTGATTAACCATTTAAATGAATATAAACCGCACTTTGTAGCATTCAATGAAACTAAACTTAGACAGGTGGAGTACTTAGAAAATATATCAAATTTAATGGGATTGATACTTCAGATTTTACCGAAGGCTTTTTGGCAATAAACTTTAATTCACAGGGTAAGACAGTAGTGTTAGCAACTATTTATAATCCGCCTCAAATTAAACCAAAATATACACCAAAATATAGAAAATTTCAGACATATACTTATTATATTAATACCCGCAATATTTTTTTATGAGAGATTATAGTTGTAAATACATATTTTTCTGATGTAGCGTTAATAACTATTAATAACTAACGATAGCACCAGGAGCGTCATCTGGTGTCGATCTACTAGATAAGCCGCCAGATGGCTCACGAATTCAATCCAGTGACGTAGCTTGAGTCGCAATCTTGGTATTTGCCACAAACATAATTTTAATCATAAATATCTGTCAGTAATTAAATTTAGTAACACATCGATTTATGTGAGCCTACACTAACATATTGTTATTATTTTGTGTTATTGCAAACATGCATGTTAGAAAGTTATGTTTTGTCATCTTTCGTTGTAATTGAAGGGATCACAACATAAATTAGCTTCACAAATTTGCTTGAAAAGAAGTAGTGATAAGGTTCTTGTGCAAGTGGGTCAACAATTTCGTTTTGAAGATTGTCTTTGGCTGCTATTTGGGACTTTGAGTGCTGATGAAGTCAGCCCTCTCTTTCACGAGGGACGCATGTGCTATTTTTATTGGTTTAATTGCGACGTCAAGGCCACTACAAAAAATATTGAATTACTATGAATATATAAACTTCTATAGCGCCTAACTTATCGGTGTCCCGAGCTCATAGGCGCGATAATCAGGAGGAGTGTTCAGTACGGTATGTAGTCGTTATTTCATTCCAGTTCACCTGAGCATGCCAGGACACAAAAGAACTAGGTCGGAAAATAAAAGATTGGTTAAAATAATTTTTTTAAATATTCTTCTGAAAGAGTGAACTGTTTTTTAAAGTTCTAATTTTTCACCGAGGAGATGATTCCACAATTTCGGTACCGCCACAGAAAAAGACCCTTTACCCTTCTTGGTCTTAATCCGAGGAACAAATAACACATTTTGGTCAGATGAGCGAAGATCACGAGTATGGTTCGAAGGCTTAAGCATTTTCTTAAGATAGATTGGCTGATTGTTGCATAAGGCCTTATAGGTGACTAAACAAATCTTAAATTGCATTCTTAAACAGGCCGGAAGCCCATGCAATGCGTTCTGTTTCATTCCACCAAAAGACAAATTTATTGCGATCAAATGTTTTTTTGGTCCATTGTTATTCTCACGTTGGATGGACATATTTACGTGATAGAGCTAATGTCAAGCACTCTATTGTCGGTTCAGTTAAAGGTCCTACCACGGCCTACACCATTATCTTTACTGATGCGGGAGGTGTATTGGCACCGCTGTTGAGGAACCAGGGTACGCCACTGGCAATCCGTCAGAAGTTTATAGCCAGACACATGGAGGCTGCAGCTTCCCTCGGATAATCGCTGTAGATGAGTGCTTCCGTACCATGTTCAAAAGTAACAAATAACGACAAAAGAGCCAATTTAACACATATAGCGCTTTTATTCAACATAATGTTATGGATCTATTTATGTTTTTTTTATCAGCACCAGTTAAGGATTATCAGTATACATGTAGTTTTGAATTGTTTATACAATGTATGTGTCGACAATCCTGTGGATACAAGTCAGGTATTACTCGGTGATATAGGCCTATATACATCAATCAATATATATATTTTTCTGTAAATACAAGGTCAATCAATTAACACTTCTTTTTAAGGTACGTAACAGTTTTCTTTTAACATGTTTAAGTAAATATGATTGTGGGTAAAGTGAACAACACATTTTATATGATGGCATACTATTTATAGGCCATGTAATAGTTATATTGATATATATAAATGTCTATACATAAACATTTCCCACAGCAAGCAGCTTACAATATTTAACACTTTAAAGCATGTAATGTACAATTTCTAGTTTATTTAGGCTAAGAAATGTGGAAAAACAATTAAAATGCTTAAATTATTCAACATTATTCTAACATTGAAGTAGGGATACAGTAGTAACATTTAGAACAATAATTTTATTCAGAACAAGACATTTCAGTGTGGTACGTATTGGCTCAGCTATGGTTCATGGCATGGTGGTGCAAAAGCATATAATCTTAAAAAAATTATATTCTCATCATAGCTTCATACTAATTAAAATCTGCATATAATTATAAGATCACACACACCAGAAATATTATTGACGATAGTGTTATATATATAGGCTACGTATAAATAACATAATAATAATTATACATTAATACATGTAGGGTCTAGTATCTTCACGCCCAGATGCCAAGCGCCCCGTAAAATCGTTACGTCCGGCCCGTATTCTCGTACAAGTTACGATATATCGTAGGCTTCTGATTGGTCGAGATAGCCGCCCAATGTTCACCCAAATAGGTTCTGGAACCCAGTCAGCCCTGTATAAATCCCCCCTGGTCCGTTGGTGGTAGTTAGTGTCGGTATTTGCTTTGTATTATCATTATTATAAACGTTAATTCAATCTTAGCCAGCTTGGTTTATTGATGGACAATGCTACTCCATCCTAAACTACAGCAGTTTTTACAATATAATGCCAGCAATAGGGCCTATGTGACAGTGTCAGGAAAGCGACAATGGAGGCAAAATTCACCAGTCCAGCAGTGGGTGAGAATGTAATTTGTCATTTTTGGGTGGACATACTGTCTCGTCAACTTAAAAGATTTAATATAATTATTACATTACTCTGTGCTTAAATCGCGCTAAGCAAGTATACTAATCATAACCTGGTAATCCATTAATTTATTGTTTTATATATCAGGAAATGTTTTTCAATCGGATCAATATTCTTACTATATTCTTTCTTATTATCACTTCAATATTGTGGCGTCAAATTAAACTTTTAAAATTTTTAACTTTTAACTTTTTAATTCAAGACTAATTTAGATTATAATTGATATAATATTTTTTTAACCTCGAACTATTAATGGCTTGGGGTCTGCGATATCAGATGCCCTGTGATATTGAAGCGGGCATTTGCATAAACGTAGAAATGTAAAATGGATTTGAAAAAAATAACTACAAATATCAAATACGTAACATATACTAGAGATGAGTAGTGTCCACAATTTTCGATTCAGACAGCCCACCACTTGTCTCCTGCAAAGATTTATTCTTAGTTTCTTCAACAAAACAGATCACAAATATTATGCTTAGCAGTGATACACCAGCTACTGACCAAAATGTGCCATATGGAGTGAGCACATTCAGTAAATCTAAAAAGAAAAAACTGTAAAGGAAACCTGTAATCCAAGCCACTAAAATACAAATACCACTTGCAACTGACTGGGCCTCCACCGGAAAATATTCGCACATCAAGGCATATGGAGGGGAGATTAATCCAGCGAAAAATGCAAATACATGTAAGGATAAGCTCGCTACAGGAAGCCAATTTAAGTTGATGTCTTTGTTTTTGATGACATAGAAATGCGCACCCATGGCAGCAGCACTCAACGCCACGACAGCAGCACCAATAATCAGAAGTGGTTTCCGCCCCATTCTATCCATTAATGGAATACTTACAAGTACCCCAAGCACAGAGGTACTGGATATGACGAGTGGCGGTACAGCATCTGGTCCCGTGTAGCCACTTTCTTCAAAAATAGTGCTGATGAAGAACCAGAGTGGTGTGGGGCCCGATAACTGCTGGAACGCGAAAAGGGCTGAACACACCACTAACGCTTTCAAGTATTTGCGGGAGAATGAACTGTACGCTGTCACAGAGGAAACCCTCTTTTTTTCCTCATATACTGCTTTTTCGATTTCATTAAATTCCTTTTCTATGTCTTTATCAGGCGATCTATAGAAACACAGAGAATGTTTGGCACCAAGTCTATCTCCCTGACTTAAAAGATAGCGAGGTGTGTCTGGAAAAGGCAACATTAGCAGGACCGATAGAAGAGAAAGAGCCACTCCAAATACAGCCAACCACTGCCAGTCTATCACAAGTCCCAATCCATATACGAGTACTACTCCTAACGTGGCAATTAGAGGAAATAAAGTGGTCAAAGCTCCTCGTATATCAGGTTCGGCTACCTCTGATATGTAAACTGGGGTTGAAGCAGACACAGCACCAACTGCAACACCTGAGAACAGTCTGCCGATATATAATAGTAGATAGCCGAAGAGCCCACCAAGCAAGATACACAACCAGCTAATGGTAAAGAAAGTCGAGCAGTAAATGATTGCCATTTTTCGTCCACAACAACGTAGTAAGAAACCTCCTATAGGTCCACCAGCTATTGCGCCCAGAGCGAGAAGAGATCCAAACCATTTACTCTGATCTTCATGGAGATGTCCTTGGCGAATAAGCTGCGGAAAAGCTGGTGATGTGTATCCAAAGCATAAACCTAGACTCAGCGATCCCATATTAGCAATTATGCTCACCAAGACTTGGACAAATCTTCCATTCGAGTTATTCTGTAGCTGACAGTGAGGTTTCATTATGTGATATTTCTCAAAATAAGGGCTATAGAACTGGTCTGTCAACGTTGGTTTGACGAATGAATTTGATTAAGCTATAACTGATCTCCATTAACAGATTCAGATTAGCTGTTCTACTACAAGGGCCTTTCTTGTATGACCCCCAGTAAGAGTAGCTGTTCTGTTATATGCTGATCATATATCTATTTATCCAGCGTGATGCTTGAGCAAGCAATACGAATACGCATGAGGCATGAAGGTTAACAGGATAATGCCCTCAGCTGAAGAGTGGACCGCACCACTGGCATGTCTACGGCAAAAGTAGTTCTAATAGAAGCATGTGACATGGTCAGTGTCGAGTGTGTTTACATAGAGCACTTGAGACCTACCAATTTTACACTGTAAATCAGAATTATTATTTTGCAACAATGAAAATGTAACGTTAGTATAGGAAGTGGGAAGAGTTGTCAAGATTTCAAGTTCAATCAATTGTTCACTTGTTAGTTTGGACGAATTACATTCAACCACGCTATTATTGGCATTATTATCCGTATTCTCTTTTATTCGAAATCTTTTAAATCCAATAGTGTCAATGTATCACAATATAAATAGGCCCATTCGGTGCCCTCAAGTATCTATAAGTAGCACATAATTTAACTAGGCCTAAATATTTAGTGGCCATCACCACGGTAGGCTACGACATAACATAGCCTAAAAATTCAGTGCCCCCAGGGAGCTAAAACTAACACAATTTTTTGACATAAACATAAAGTGCCCTCTGAGAACTATTGTTAGCACATGACATTTATAGGCCTCGGACAACTGCTAGCAATTCATTACATTGAATTGCACAGTGCCCTCAGGAAACTGGTAATAATTCCTTACATTCAAATACACAGTGCCCTCAGGGAGCTGTCAATAATTTCTTACATTGAAAAACACAGTGTCCTGAGAGAACTGAAAACAATTGCATTAAGATACATAGTGCCCTCAGAAAACTGCTAACAATCCATTACATTGAATTACACAGTGCCCTCAGGTAACTACAAATAATTTATTACATTGAAATGCACAGTTCCCTCAGCGAACAACGAACAATTCATTGCAATACTTGAAAATACATAGTGCACTTTGCCCTGAGAGAACTACAGATAATTGATAACATGGAAATACACAGTACCCTCGGGGAGCTGCTAACAATACACAGTGCACTCATGGAACTACAACAAATCCATTACATTGTAATGCATAATGCCCTTAGGGAAATACTAACAATAATCATTACATTGAAATGCACTTGTCCTTATGGAACTACCATAATGGTCACACACATACTCATTGCCCTGGGGGTAATACCAACAATGCATTGTAGTGAAAATGTATACACAATACCCTATGGGAACTGTAATATGAGCACACAAATACACAGTGCCTTTAGGAAACTATCAGCAATGCATTGCATTGAAATGTACGATGTCCTCTGGGAACTACAAGAGATGCATTGCATTGAAATACAAAATGCCCCAGGGATTACCAACAATGTCTTTCATTGACACACACATGCAGTGCCCTCAATTAGGAACTAGGCCTACCATGCACCATTATACATCACAGTGATCGAGACAGCGAATCAGTATCTTGAGCTAGGGCTGGGAGGCTCCCATCAAAGAAACCGAGAACGAAGTCTCCTGAGAAGACCGAGATGCCAGAAGAGATGGACGCAACCGAGTCGCCACAAGAAAAAGTTCCCGCCATCCCTCTGCTGCCTGAAGAATAAGATATTCTATCTAAAGCAGACCTCACGGACTTCACTTAGGGTGCGGACTCATTGAGAGATTGATAATCCATGAGAAGCAGTGTCTGATGGTGAAAGCCGTAAGATTCATCAACAGAGCCTCAGAACGTGGCATCCCGAAAGTGAAGGTCACTTTTGTGAAGAAGGAAGAGATGAAGACAGCCACCGTCCAGGGGGTCTGTACAGCACTAGTTCGTTGCGGGAAGTGTGCACAGCCTCAGAAAAGGATAGATTAGCGAGCTACTGCGCCAACTGTAGAGTATATCACCTGGCGTCTGAGGGAAGATGCCCTAGGGCTATAGAGGCGAAGAGGAAGATAGCATAGAAGAAAACGGCCAACGACAGAGAGGGGCTGAAGAGACCAAGAAGATATTACAGCAGCCTCAGTAGCACCAGCGTCAAGATGAAGGTGCTGAACAGCCGTCCAAAAAAAAAAAGGGCACAGACACTACCATGTCTTTAGATGAATTACTACGTTTATCCCTATAATTATGTTTCAGCTGATACTCTCCTGCCTGATGAACCAGATCCAGCACGAGCGTGAGGTGGTGTACGATGACATCCTCCACAAAGTCAGCAAGTCAGTCACCTGAGCTTTCAAATTTAATGAAATTGATACTTCAGATTTTAACAAAGAATTTTTGGCAATAAATTTTAATTCACAGGGTAAGACAGAAGTGCTAGCAACTATTTTTAATCTGCATCAAATTAAACCAAAATATAAACCAAAATATATATAATTTCAGACATTATGATTAATATGTACCCGCAATATTTTTCTATGGGAGATTATAATAATATTGTTAACACACATTTTTCTGGTGTAGAGTTAATAACTATTAATAACTAACGATAACACTGCAACTTATAAACCAGGAGCGTCATCTGGTGTCGGTCTACTAGGTCAGTCGCCAGTCTATGGCTAACGAATTCAATCCTGTGACGTAGCTTGAGTTGCAATCTAATTATTTACCACAAACATAATCTGATAATATCAATCATAACTATCTGCCAGTAATTAATATTTAGTAACACATCGATTTATGTAAACCTACACTAACATATTGATATCATTTTGTGTTATTACAAACATGAATGTTGGAAATGTATGTTTTGTCATCTTTCATTGTAATTGAAGGAACCACAACATAAATTAGCTTCACAAATTTGCTTGACAAGAGGTAGGGATATGGTTCTTGTGCAAGTCGGTCAACAATTTCGTTTTTAAGATTGTCAGTGGTGGCTATTTTGGACTTTGAGTTCTGCTGTCAAGGCCACTGTAAAAAATATGAGTGAATATGAATATATAAACTTCTATAGCGCCTAACTTCTCCGTGTCCCGAGCTCATCAGAAGGAGTGTTCAGTACCGTATGTAGTCGTTATTTCATTCCGGTTCACTAACTGAGCATCCCAAGACACAAAAGAACTAGGTCGGAAAATAAAAGTTTGGTTAAAATAGAAAGTGAACTGTTTTTAAAAATCTAATTTCACCGGGGAGATGATTCCACAATTTCCTTAAGATAGATCCACTCTTGTACAGTGACTCAACGCTCCGAGCGGACACAGGCGTCAATGATAGAAGAGTGAATAAGATAGATTGGCTGATTGTTGCATAAGGCCTTATAGGTGACTAAACAAATCTTAAATTGTATTCTAAAACAAACGGGAAGCCAATGCAACGACTTTAGAAGGGGTGTTGTTCCAGAAAAACGAGGAGAACGTGTCACCACCCGGGCCAGACAATTCTGAACTCAGTGAAGCCTGTTTAATTATCGGTTTGTAACACTATAGAGGAGGTCGTTGCAATAGTCGAGTTTACTTGAAACAAGAGCTGTTTCAATGGTTTTAGAGACTTCTAATGTCAAACACCGACGCAGGCGACGTGGGTCACAAATGTGATAGTAGTAAGAACGACAAACCAATGATATTGTGTTTTCTGAAATTCAAACCGCCGTCAAACACGACTCCAAGATTTCGAGCTGAGTAGTTGGTGTTATTTCGTGATCTAATAATTTTGCGGGGGATTTTTTCATAATTGAGGCAAACCACCAGATGGCATTTCCAGAGATGCCAAACCAATTCTCCAACAGGCCGATGACTCCACTCCGGAGTTATATGTGACAGTTTGAGCGTGTCTGGGAAAACACCTGATTTCAGAGACTATTTATATTGGTAATAGGGGTCAGCATGCAGTACATCCGCACACGATTTTAATAGACTGGTGGGCATTGGATCCAATGCACATATCTGGATTAAGATGTCAGGATTAATTTTCTTACCTCCTTTGTGGTAGCTGCATGGTTCAAAACATGTCAAAGGACATTTTATTTCAGGAGGTGAAATACATTCGGTTTTACGGTTATCAGTGCTGAATTTCAATCGATTTTTTTCAATTTTTGTTGAAAGCAAAGAGATGATAGATCTGTTGAATCTGGCATAGATGGCATAGCCTTTTTGTGCATGATGTTGTCTACAGTAGCCCATAACTTCTTTGGATTTTTTTCACTTTCATGTATTTGTTTTTGGATGTACTGCCGTCAATCATTAGCCATCAATCTGTTACACAGATGTAGTTGTTTAGAATATTTCGTCTTGTCAGTCGAAAGACTGCCAGACTCGCTCAAGTTGCAACATCAATTTCGTCTGTCCTCCGGGGATTTTGTGGCTTTGAGGAGACAGTTGTGGGTTTAAGAGGAGCTTGACAATCAAGTAAATATTCTAGTGATTTGTGAAATGAATTATAAAATTCGGCAACTGAATGTTTCGGGTCTGTAATAAGATCGGATTTCTAAATATCTTGTTTAAATTTATCAAGATCAATATTTTTTGTATTCCTGTAAGTAATTCTCTGTTTGGCATATTGCTTCTTTATGTTTACTTCCAAATCGGCAATTACAAGCATATGGACATATTTACAAGCATATGGTAAAATTACAAGCATATGGAAATATAAAAGTAAGTGTTTGAGTTGTTGAACGGCTGATGAATAGGTCAAGCCAATGCCCATTAAAATCTCCTAAAATAAATAACTCTCCTGGCACATATGACATGTTAACAAGGAGGTCTTCAAATTGTTTGAAAAATTGTGATAGTTGGAATAGACACATCAATTCGATTTGTCAATTCTAAGGAGCCCGTTTTCCATGTGGAGCATAGTTTAAAATCACTATCTCTAATAGTAAAAAATATTAACATGAAAGACAGCAGCAGCAGTTATCAAGGTGGCATAGTGAAGGTGTATGATTTGATGATAAAAACGCGAAATACAACGGTGATAGTTCCCAAAAACAGCAACTATAAAATTGTCAAAAGACAGAACAGGGGGCTTCATATAGATAAATATAGATAGATAGATATTTATCGACATAAAGAAAAGTCATTACTGACTTATTTGTCATAAAAATGATAGAATATATGTACATGTATATACAGTAAGGTTAATTTGCTAAAATCACACGACAATTTACATGGTATCACATACTGAGTTGAAATCATGTTGAAAGGCATTGCCATAGTAAAACACTGGATATTGCGATAAAATAACAGATAATTGATTACTACTTGAACAATATATGTGAAAGTAGGGGGTCTATCATTTTGTTTCCCGCACAAAAACCAGAGATAAAATAGTTACTATGTATGATCCACAAATCATATATATGACAGCAAAAAAGACACTCTGGAAAGCGTAGAACACTAAAGATATATACAAATGCATAATTATGGTACTGGAGTATATACAGTGATGTAGTAAAACGGCGCTAAGGATTATATTGTACTTTAAAAATGAAACATAATCTCAGGTAAATGTAATAAATGTAGAAGTCCGCGAAACAAGTAACTCCGAGCCATGTGATCATGCACGCACAGTCGCTATGTGCCCGGAGATTCCTTGATATTATCGAGTGTTGCAGACTTAGTGATGCAATAACAATACAAATTACGGATAATAATTATGTGTGCCATTCACGCAGGACATGGCACTCACACAATAGCATCAAAGCTTATTTAAGAAAAACATTCCCGACCTCATAGAGAAAATCAGTTGACTTAGCAACTCTGAGATCATCCATAAGGCCCCACCTCGTCTGATAACAAAGGCGACGGAAACATCCCTAGCCGGCCCTAAAAAGCCAAATAATAAGATCCGAGAGCAACAGCCGTCTTGATATGTGGCAATACGCTAAGTCAGATCATGAACTATGGATGATATAGAAACAGGTGACTTATTATTGTTCCAGATAACAATGTAACGTAATAACAACCGTTTATTATGAGCCGATATGTGGCATGCTTAAAGTTTGACAACAGGTGTAGGTGTATTTTGCCAAGCATATTACTAACGGTCGATGTGTAGATGACATAATGTATATCAATTTGTCGTTGTTTGAGAGTGAAATAAATTCAGTGTTGTGTAGTTTGCTTTCGGCAAGTAAACTAGTTCTCTGTGTAGCGAAGTAGGAACAAGTAATTAAAAAGTGAATTTCGTCATCAACAGAGTTTGATGTACATCTTTGACATATGCGCTGTTTTAGTGGTATTTTTTGCGGCTTGACATGCCTTCCTCGTTCAATTTCTAGCATATGTGAGCTCATTCTTAATCTCGATAGTGCCTTCATCCACCTTGTGTCGGGGATGTAAAACATATATTTTTCTAGCTAGTGTTCGAATTTAAACTTTATGTAAATGAAATGAAATGAATCGGGCTTTAGGCCACCTTTGTGCACATATAGGCTAAACTGGGCCAGGAGAACCTCCTGAGGATGGTGAGATGATTGAGATGACACTGTCCTCCAGACACAGGATTCGAAATTCGAGCCCTGGCGGTCTGAGGCCGAGCACGCTACCTCTCGGTCACGGAGGCTCCCCACAATACTAACTTTCACACGTGGATGGGGAAGAAACAATTTTGTTTCTTTCAAACCGCCGAGACCGGGAACCGAACCCCGGACTCTGGCGTGAAAGGCAGCGGTGCTAACCACTACCCTAGGGCCCCCGCCCTTAAACTTTATGTACGTTCGTAATTTTATGGAGTTTTGGGCTTTAATAGACCAATCAACTTTATATGTATTAATCAAACATAATTTAACTTGTTTGATGAAACGATTGGCATTTTCTACCCTATGATTTTCCCAAACGTCGCGGTGGTTTGTTCGGAATAATAATGACCTGATGTGAGAGCACCAATAAGGTCAAGAGACGCCATTGAGTTGTACATGATTCTCAAATAACAGCTTCTAGCCGTATTTTCCAGTATTTCAAAGCTAGAATTTGTTGTTTTAAAAAGAGAGGATATCTTCCTGTATCGCCATAAATAGTAACTGATGTGGTTTGTTGTTGGACTCCAAGCATATTTTTCAAGAATGATAAATGGACTCAAAGTCCAATATTTCTTTACCAATAAATAGTACCTCGCTACCATACATCACTATGGGCTCTATTTGGGCTTGGAATACATTTAGAGACAGTGTTGCTAGTTAACATTTGGCATGTTATCTTCGACACTTGGCCGACTCAGTGTGCAGGCCTTGACAACACAGAAATGGCACAAGCCAGACCGATTAGTAACAGTTGTTAATCCCTATACAGTCACTGTGATAAAAGACCGATCTAACGCTGTACCAATGCCAGGTCAGCGCCTTAAATGGAGGACCAAAGACAGCACAGCATCAAGCCAATAGCTTCCGTCCACTAGGACAGAAACAACGACGGCACTGTACGCTCCTACAACAAACCATGATACTATAAGAGTGTACACATAATAAGGCGTGCTGATATTTGAGCGATTAATATGTGAACCAATTTAAAATCAACAGTTTGCAAGATATAAAAAATCAATATGAAATACAAATAAATATAAGTTTTCGACTCAGTGAAACCTCACCAATACTCTATTACCAAATGAAATGCATTTAAAATCACTAAAACATACAAATTCTATAATAATTTAACGCAGCCAGATGTGTGCTGCTTCCCTGGCAGTCAGTCAGTGAAATATTCAAATTAGGGCCTGTGTCAATCATGATTACCACAATTCGATGTAGCGCAGCCCGAGATCATTACAAAATTAGATTAGTTGCACTGCGTTATGGTGAATGTAAACGACATACACAAATTAGTGTTGATATTTTAATACCAGTGACATTACCAAATTTACTGCACTGATATCCTTTTGTAACCACCATTAATAGTTTAATAAGAAATGGGCAGAGCCCAGGAATCCGTGTAAATTAATCCGTGTAAATTAAAGAGTAGGCTTAGGCGTAAATGAATCTCAACTAAACCAAATCTGAAGAGCTGTAGACTCTGAATCTAATGGCTGCTTCACCCGATCCTGAGAGTAGCCTTTTTTCAATCTTCTCAGCTGTTGTTTAAAAGTTTTGTGTGAAGTTTTTCACCCCTGAAACTACGGTGAATATTTGTTGCATATTGTGTATTTAGACGATTTGGCTTGTAAAAAATATCAAAATAACAGGTTTCATTTCACCATCACAGTTAAACAAGAATTTTATCACATGTCAAATGGTAGGCCTAGGCTAAATATTTATATCCTATTGTGGAGTACCTATTGGCTATTATATTATAGCATTAGGCTGTAGACCATAAGCTTTGCATGTTAGAGGGTTTTTTCCTTTTTTATCGGGGGTAGGCTAGGGTAGGGTAGTATCAGTAGTAGTGACCTTATATATTGATAAAGATTATAAAATACAGTTATTGTTGTAGCAAACACGAGAAAGATAATTACATTTTTCTTGCAGCTTGATCAGTATTTATTTATAGGCTGGCCTATACTTACAGTCCATTGATAATGATGAAAAACAATTGTTGTAGGCCTACTTCACACATTGAAACAACTGGCTCGTTTTGCTCCAGAGAATTGCAATAAAAAATGTGGCCAGCCATGTTTGTGTTCCCAGGGGGCTAAAAATTCAGAATCAATTCTAACATCAATTGATTTGGGCACTAAAATCCGACGGGAAAACACAAGTAACCTGACTAATAACTGCGTTTTATTTTTAACCTACTAATAAAACAGACAAGAAAACGACCATGGTCGTGCTCAGACGTATTTATAAATGATAATAAATTGGTGTGTAAAACTAATAAGGGCGTCGAGAATAATCTTCTAGACCTATTTGTGAAAAAGGTAAATGAGGGCGATGAGCAGAAAAAACACGTGATTTGGGGGTAATGCGCTCAGGCTTAATCTAATTTCACGTTTTCACAGTATACTCGCAGAGCGGAGTTGACAGTGAAAATCTAATGCGGACGCTGGTCTAAAAACGTCTGGCTATAATATGATTCACGTCACAGACGGTTTTATCAGCATTGTGTTTGCGTATACTATCAGAGTAAAACAAACATAGATAAATTATGCTGATACACAGCTCTTTCCAGTGCGAATTGCCGCTTAGTAGTTGGAATAAATTATTATCACGCAATGTTTTTTATCTTTATTGTATTAGCTGCTGGGAGATATACATATGGTGAGAAAAAAGTGCACTAACTGACATAATTTTTTAAAATAAAAAATATCGTTTTACTCTATTCATAGATAAATGTGACTTGTAAGCCATGTAGTGGCTGGATAAACTACTTTGACCAATGATTGCTACTGCCAATGCAATTTAAAATGTATTTGTTTGTCGCTGAGTAAATATAGGCATACAGGTAAAATTCATATACATAATGGAAAAAGACAAAATAACACGACTCGATGACAAAAGAGGACAGAATATTGATAGTATTATGGGCCCTCTCATTATCTACCATGAATCATATACATAGGAAAAAATGAGTTACGGTGCGAAGTGCAACATATCGCGTCTAGATGGTATACTTGTACATGTTGTATCTGTCACTATAATAAAATAAAACACAGTCAGCCTATTCATGCGATTAGCTTGGGAGATGAAATTAGACAGTGAGAAAACTACATGAAAATGTCCTATTCTGAAAAAAATATCGCCCCTGTACAAACTTCCCATGTTTCTTTAAACTATGAAAAAACTATGAGAAAAATGTTACATTCCAATGTAATGTGTATGTAGATGACGTTTACCGCACTGTGTATGTTGTAGAACATTTGTTTTAGCATTATATCTACATAGTTATTCCTAAATATGCAAGGTCATATTGATTATTTTTCATTGTATATGATGTGCAAATCGCTTTCGAAATTTACTCTATGAGGCATAATACTGTGCTTTAGGAGTTATAATGGCTTATGACCATATGTGTGTTATGTAGCCTACATATATCAGACGTGGGACAACAGTACTCAAAAAAATAAATTATATTCATCCATTCAGCCAAAGAGAATGGTTGATAGCTGAAAAGAGACTCACGCTACTTCTACAACTGTAACAATAGGGGGAATATTAAAGTAGAGGATTGTACATTTTGATAAACTACATCATCATGACAGCTGGCTCACTTGCACTTAAACGATGTTGACCCTAGTGCCCACACACTGACAATGAAGTAATTTTGGGCAGATAATTTATAGGTCCCATATATAGGCCCCATATGCATTCGCTGGACATGTATCAGCCTTTCTCCCTGGTTCATGGAAAGCACATAACCAGCGCTATACAACAATGAACTTTTAACACATGTTCAGAGATTCCTAATATGAAAATACAAAAAAGAAAAGTATTACACACAACGTCGATCAAGCTTTTTTTAAATTTGTAATACGTGTGTTAAGTGTACAGTTTTGTGTGACGACTGTGCGTCATATACTTCAGGAAAGCCGTGATAGCTATAATAATATTGCTCCAGTATTGGAGTTTCAAAATATAACAGCTGAAGCAGTATCGGAGCCTATTGTATGCATACAACAGGCCCCGACATGATATTTAAAATAATAACTCCAGCAAGTTGGTTTCAAATTATTGATTAATATCCTACTTTTAGTTGATATAAATCCAATAGGCCTGCTCATCAGTCAGTATTGTGGGGAGCCTCCGTGACCGAGAGGTAGCGTGCTCGGCCTCAGACCGCCAGGGCTCGAATTTCGAATCCTGTGTCTGGAGGACAGTGTCATCTTATTCATCTCACCTTCCCCAGGAGGTTCTCCTGGCCCAGTTTAGCCTATATGTGCACAAAGGTGGCCCAAAGCCCGATTCATTTCATTTCATTTTTTGCCTGCTCATCATTTAGAAAAAAATATGATTCTAATTAATTTAGGCAATTAATGTTCTTTTATGTTGTGTAGGTACGAATTTACACTATAAGACTATCTTCAAATATAATTATGCATAGCACGGAAATGCATTATAGATGCACAAAATTATTATACAAACAGTAATAGCGTATACATATTGTTGTTCCAGTAGGCCTACAGTAAAAAAAATCATAAATGATTCGTACGCACACCTAGCGAACGACAACACACTATCAGTACATTATCATGAATAATCGTATAACAAACACAGATTTGAGTTTGATTATTTTAGAAAGAGAGTAATTACAGTTATAAATACGGAGGTCTTGAAGAAATTTTTAGAAGAGGAAACCTGTAGGCCCACGGCAATGACTTTTTTACAAAATGCATTGCTGCAAACTCAAATATGTGGCCACAGAATGTAATCTATTGCAAGAGATTGAAAACTACAGATTGATCTGTTTATACACATTTAAATCCTTTTCTACAGATTTGAACATTTGGCTACATACAATCTGATCCAGTAGATTTCCCACCGATGTTACCACAGATTAATAGGTAAAAATAAATCTGGCACAGTAGCCACAGTTTGAATCTGATCAGAAATAATTTAAATCAGTGTCTACAAATTGAAATATGTTCGACATTTTGTTATCACTGCCGTGAACTGCCGTGCGAGTTCGATACCCGCTTGGTGCAGGATTCAATATCATGTTTTTTTTTCTCAACGCTGGGATGTCACATGTTTAACTTCAATCAGGTGTAAACAGTGAGTATCTGGTAGGACAAAGATGGCAAAGTGTACGAAAAAATTACTAGCGCCAAATGGTAGCGACTGTATTGTTCCACGGGGAATTGAAATGGTACATGAATGAGCAGGTCCACTGACCAGGGGTAATATGACGTAAAAAGGCATTGAGCCGTCCTGGGCTGGATATGTGCGCCATATAGAAGCTCACATTATATAATGTGAATCTGTGGCAACATATTGTAATCTATAAGAACAGATTTTTTCTTTTCCAAATGCCCCTTTAAAACAGCATAGATGTAATTGTACTGGAATCATTCAATAATGATTATACAAAATGGTGATGTTATAATTATTGATTCCTTAAATACAATAAAGGCTTCACAATAGCAACCGCTAGCAGTTAGTGTTACGGCACTTGATTCTAATTTATGATTACCAAAGTCCACACACGCCTCTTGATAGTGTGCCAGACATATACAGAGCTAGTTGTGTCAGTCTTATCAGAGTCTGTCTCTTATGGTCAGGTGTGGTCACTGTTACAGATCTACCTTTACCGAGTGTCAGGTGAGGCAAAATGGCCGACTAACTGAAGAATAATGTAAATACAATATTGAGAAACATGTTGCATTATTTCCATAACGAGTTTTTAATCTCATCGATTTTAATATGAATTATATCAAAAATGTAGCCTAACTAAAGGCATTACAGAACAAACATTTTTTAAATATTTGAAATATTTATGTTATCATAATTTTAAAAAAAATAATTATGTTATTAGGCTTATATTTTATCTGTGAATTAGCGTGCTACATTTTAAGTGTATCGCAATCATGTTATTTATTATAATAGTAATTAAGTCAACACGAAGAAAGATAAAGTCATACTATTGATATAAATAATTTATATTACGGTACTATTATAATTTTTATGATGTGATGTGTTTCATCATAATGTGATAATTATAATAATATAAAAAGCACAGAATTTGTCGGGATAGACACAACTGAGAAACATGGCGGACGAAGGCAAGTTTTTCTTCATAAGGAGTCAGCTGAACGAGATGGTGCTGACAGTGACAGACAACATAATGACCAGTGGTCAGCCGGTAACCACTTTAAACTCTCACGGTGGACCTAACCAACTGTGGTACGAGGACAAGATCAACAATGTCATCAGAAGCAAGGGAGATGATAACATGGCGCTGGACATAGTAGGTATGACTGCTTTGTTAGAAGCATCGCATAGGCATAACCATTTAACCGCCGGTGTCGCAGTCTTCGTTTTTTCATTTTTCATTAGCACATTAAGTACCACATTTTAAAAATGTTAAAGATAAAATGTGACATCAACCAGCAAGATTTGAAAAGAGTTGACCTCCATTTTGTCAAATCTGAATAATTTTCACTCACTTGAAGTTGTGGATCGCGTCAGCGAGACACAATTTCAAGTGGGTGGAAATTCAAATTGAATAATTTGGCGGTTAAAGGGTTAACTCTTTATACGCTATGTTATTTTATTTTATTTTTTCACCCATTCGAAGTAAGTGTTGTATCTCGCGAGCGCGACCCACAACTTCAAGTACTCATATTTGTTCAATTTGATGCAAAACATTGCAAATGTTGATGCTCAAGCGCACATATCTCACTACTATAACACAGTGCATGGACGTTACATTGCGTACATATCTGCGCAGCTGCTATGCGCTGGAAAGCTTTAACATTATTATATTCATATCAGCTTTAACTATTGATGGACTGGCCTGGAGTCCTGTTTGGACTGACATATATGTCAGTCCAAACAGGACTCCGGGCCAGTCCACCTAGAAACAACAGTTCCATATATATATGGAACTGTTGCTTCTAGGTCTGGACTAGGATTACTTCAAAAATAGATAATGGATTATCAATGTGTCTTTTTTTCTATTCTTCCGTATTTTGATTTTTTGTGATTTTTTAAACATTTTTTGTTTAAAATGGCTTGAAAATTGTAGCAAACACGGAACGTCTTTACCCTAAAAGTGACTCATTTTTCGCACGCGGCTGCTTCAAAACTATGTTGATAGGGTTTGATGCGGCCTCTTCGCCGTAAACGGTGACGGTATGCTACCTGGTTGGAAAAAACGGCCGTAGAATAATTATAATGAGAGTAAAGCTCCGTTTGGAAAACAAGTTTGAACGTAGGGGAACGTCCAAACTATAACATGTATTGCTCTACATGTTCATGTCTGGTTAATACTTCGCTAACGTTGATAACACTTTTGCTGAGTGATAAGGCTATCATGCACGTGATAAATCATATCCTGGAAATCAACACAAACTTAATTAACAATATCACACATGACGCCAGTCACGCACTGTATTGTCCTATTGACATACACATTTGTTCCTATATGTATCCCGGAACAAATAATTATGTTGCAAAAATACCAAGCAACTAAAGAACTACTAAAGAGAAAAGTGCTAAAGAATGTTCTTGGAAAAAAACATAGGAAGCATTGAAATGAACCCGGGAACATATTTGCCATGTCGTAAAACATAAGAAAAAATGGTATTACATAATGATCTGCTTCAAATAAGAGCTAAGATATTACATTTATTAATTTTGATGGCCGTTTTGGCGGCCATTTTGAATTTTACTCAGACGTCAACAGAGGTCGTGCTCATTTTTTTGCGATGGATTTTCGAAGCATATTTCCTAACACCAAAAACCTAACACCATACCAATTTTCAAAAACTGAAAAAATGTTTCCAGACAGTTTTTTTACTATTATAGTAGGCCTATATGGTAGTTAATTAAGCTCATAATTGACCTTGAACATGACCCTTGACCTGAAAAAACACCATATCATTGAAATGACCCCAAAAGCTGATTTATCATGTCTCAAAACATACAAAAAGTGGTATTACATAATATTCTACTTCAAAAAACAAGCTGAGATATTACATTTATTTGTTTTCATGGTCGTTTTGGCGGCCATTTCGAATTTGATCTCTAGAGGTCACCAGAGATCGCGCCAATTTTGTTTGCGATAAATTTTGAAAACACAATGCCCATTACATACATAAGACCATGCCAAATTTCAAAAACTTGTTACCAAGTGCACGATTGTTCCAAATATTTGGGTATTGGGTATTCCTCCACCGTTATGTGAAATTTACGGAAAAGATAGAAATTATCACATTTGGCCACATTTATCGAAGATTTAAAAAGAAAGGCTCTCACAAAAGTGCAATTTGTGGTACTTAAGAAACATTTTTAACTTTTCATATTTCATTTAGGGATGAAAAACATATTTGGCGTGTGAATATTGCAAAGTTGGAAAATCGAAAAAAAAAGAATTCTAAACTTCATGGTGTTCAAGTGGGTTTCTAGCCATTTAAGATTTGCCGACTACCGCATGATTTTGATATGGACGGTCACATATGTCTGATAGACCCATAGGCCTACCATAAGTATTCCTTTGAACCCTTTCGTCTCCATGTTTTGTAAAAAAAAATCAGCGCTTTATGGGTTAAATAAAGATGTCAGCTTTAATTAAACCCCGGCCCTGAACTAAACCCGTGCTTCACTGTGGAAAGGGCATGGGCTGACAGTCAGTAATCTGACTAATTTTCCGAGGTATCATCATATACACGAGGATATTTTTACAGTCACTTGAAGTTGTGGATCGCGGCAGCAATTCACAACTTCAAAGGACTGAAAATTTAAATTAAATACCCCAGGTCTGCTTAGAGGTTATAACCAGGAGCCTAGACTCGGAGCCATCCACTACACCAGAATCTGAACCTGCAATACGAGATGAGCAATGTACCATACTTAACCATCAAAACGAGAAGTTATCTTATTTAAATTCCCAGCCATTTTAATTTGTGTCTCGCTACCGCGACCCACAGCTTACAGCGTGTAAAAATGTTTCTTATATATTTCTCATATTTCTTGCATTTGGGACCAAAAATTTACAAATCTTGATGTAAAAACACTCATTTAATTCCCAATAACAATGATTTGTTCGGCTAATAAAACGGAAAACGACTATTGTCGTGGTTAGCGCCTGAGGGGTTAACATAATGCGTTTCACACTTCTATCATTTCAAGATGACTGTCTGGTGATCAGAGAATACCAGTCAGACGAGTACTGGCAGCACTGGAGACTGACAGGGGACCACCTGGAGAGCATTGAGGAGCCTGACAAGTGTATCAGTATACAGGAGGCGTCTGAGGACGAGGGCGCTCAGATGGGCTCCGAGGAGTACGACGCCGCTCCCCATCATATGTGGAACTTTGAAAATGTGTAAGTACCGGGCATGACCGGCAAACACGGGAGTAGTAAAATTATATGGCAATGCCAGTTAACATGATTTTAGTTATGTATGTCACACTATGTATATTGTCATATGATTTTAACAAATTAACAATCTTGTATATACATGTACATATACCTCCCTTATTTCTATGATAAATAAGTCTGGATTGATTTTCTGTCAATAAAATATCTGTCTGTCTGTCTGTCTGTATAAAAATGTATGCATCTACTCTTTTCTAAATGCTTCCATTTAAATTATGTTATTAATGTGTCAATCTGAAACACATAGTGGAGTTTTAAAGCGTTTATGTAGAAACATTCAAATTTTATTTCAGACCCATACTACTGGGGATGATCTTTAAATTGTTATCAGTTTGTGATTGTTCACTCATTTTATATGAAATATGTAAGAAAACCTTGGTTCGCTTTATTGTACAAGATTGTATTCACCACAGAACATAAAACAGCAATGTTATAACAACTGGATGCGTTGTTGGGCTCAAAAATTTAGTTCCGCGGCCATAGATGATTGTAGAATACAATTGGAAATAACTTTGTGATACTCAGACATCCGATGTTTTCATTCGATGTTTGCATCAACATTGCTCGGTCATTATTGTTTTTTTGTTCTCTACTTGAAATTTTACAATTTGAACAAAATTTGTGGACATCGTCTTGTCAGAATGCAATTCGTCTAAATTGGCGACCTCACAATTCTATTGACTCTTTAGCATGATTAAAATAAATTACCTTACAGCTCTAATCTAATGAAATTGTGGGGAGTAGAAGTTATTCTAACTTACATATGTTGACTTCTATTCCATTTATTTAATTTGTAAAAGTTTATTTACTAAACAAAGATCGTTTAACCCTTTAACCGCCAAATTATTCAATTTGAATTTTCAATCACTTGAAGTTGTGTCTCGCTGACGCGATCCACAACTTCAAGTGAGTGAAAATTATTCAGATTTGTCAAAATGGTGGTAAACTCTTTTCAAATCTTGCTGATTAATTTATCTTTAACATATTTAAAATGTCGTACTCAATGTGCTAATAAAAAATGAAAACCCGAATATATGCGACATCGGCGGGTAAAGGGTTGAACTACTTATCTATTTTATTCATGCGCATGAATGTAGTGTTGTGCTGCATAGTCAGACCACGGCATCTGACATCCAGGTGACAACTGACCACTGTCAGTGTTTATTGCTGAGCGAGGTCATGTGATAGCTAGATCAGTTATTTGGTATGACACACCTAAAAATCCCAACATTAGTAATGTCACACAACCCCACTATATAATACACATACATTCCGAGCTGGTCATCAAAACTTAAAGCTGCATAACTATTTTGTTAGTTTAGACAGAATTAACCTGAAATGTTCGAA